>JAJEKB010019872.1:21102-54156 GCA_022393335.1 Macrotrachela quadricornifera
AATAATAATAAAAAAATTAAATTAAATTTAAAAGAAAATTTTCTCTTCTTTTACCTGGAAATCGAAGACATGTTGTTACACCAGACATTGTAGCTGATACTAAATGATTAAGATCACCATATGTTGGTGTTGTTAATTTTAATGTACGAAAGCAAATATCATATAATGCTTCATTATCAATACAATATGTTTCATCAGTATTTTCAACAAGTTGATGAACAGAAAGTGTTGCATTGTATGGTTCAACAACAGTATCTGATACTTTTGGTGATGGTACAACACTGAATGTCATCATAATACCTACGTATACATATATATATATATTGTATTGTTTACTACAATAAAGAATGATTACTTTTTGATACTTACGATCAGGATATTCTTCACGAATTTTTGAAATGAGTAATGTACCCATACCTGATCCAGTACCACCACCAAGAGAATGAGTTAATTGAAAACCTTGAAGACAATCACATGATTCAGCTTCTTTACGAACAACATCCAAAACTGAATCAACTAATTCAGCACCTTCAGTATAATGACCTTTGGCCCAATTGTTACCAGCACCAGATTGGCCTATGTAATAATAAAAAGTATAATGAGTAACATAGACAAATATAAATTTTTGTAATGTATTTCTAGTCTGTTTAGTTTGAGATACACATACCAAAGACGAAATTATCTGGTCGAAAGAGTTGACCAAATGGACCACTACGAACGGAATCCATTGTACCTGGTTCAAGATCAACAAGAACAGCACGAGGAACATATTTGCCTCCTAAAATAAAATAATTGAAAAAAAAAACAATAATTTTTTCATTTTTATATGATTATTCATACCAGCTGCTTCATTATAGTAAACATTTATACGTTCAAGTTGAAGATCAGAATCGCCATGATATGTACCAGTTGGATCAATACCATGTTCATCCGAAATAACTTCCCAAAACTAAAAATAGAATGGCAATGATTCATCAATGTAGCCGTTGCTATACAAATGGAAGTAATTTGAGTTTATCGCTGTTTCAATTATTCACCAATCCTTTTTTCTTGTATTTATGCGTCACGAAATACTGATTACAGACCAATTTTTTTTTCTTACTGACAGATTAACTCAATAAATATTCAAATACAAAAGTATACTTATGTTTTAAACAAAAAGAAAAATAGAAAACAAATTTTGAAGAAATTTACAGATGCTGTTCTGTTTATTCAATGTAAACTTTATCAATATCTAATATTCTTAATCTAAAGTATTTACATACTTTAGAACCAATTTGGTTACCACATTGACCAGCTTGAATATGAACTATTTCACGCATTTTGTAGTTGCTGTTGTATGTATGATGAATTCGAAGTGCGAGAGACGTCGATCTGCAACGACAGACAAAATGTTATGCTACTCGACGGACGAGCAGATAATATAAAAAAAAACATAGGAGAAAGCGAATGAGAGAGAGAGAAAGAACAACAGCCCACTAACATCGTTCGCTTTTTTTTCTTCTCTCTCTCTCGCTCACCCCTTTCCTAGCTAGAATGAAAGACGGCCGGACGGCATAGTCGCATTGCTTATACACCAAAACACGCACACATAGTCTAACGGAGGACGACGGCTCATACCAATGAATGAATCACACATCTGTTTAATCCAGCTACAAACCCTTATAGAAAAAAAAGAAAAAGAGAATAATGCAACATGAGAAAGTGATGAGAATAAAGAGGTTTGAAGATGTGCATATCAAGTAACTGATTACATGTCTCGTATGTCATGTCATGGAGATGTAGCTCATTTTTTCTTTTTTTTTTAAAAGTCATCTCATTCGTCAAATATAACCCGAAGTAAATAAAAAAGAAAAATGAGACAAGTAGGATAGACTTTTTTTACACACGGGAAATCAACATGTTGGTAACCATAACAATTTATATATTTATTCTAAAACAAAAAAAGAAGAAACGAGAATATCTTAAAGATATTTGAATGATATATTTATGAAAAAAAAAAAGATTTTCATTTATATAATTGCACTCAAGAATATTTGTTTATTTAACAACCGAGGAGAATATTCTAGTAGAATTATAAGCATAAATAGATTTCTTAAGAACATGCTTTTTTTTTGTTTCTATTCTATATTCGGAAAGCGTAACAAAGTTTATCTTTCGTGGAAAAAATAATATTTTTGCCAAAAGTAATTTTCTGATTGATGTTTGAACGTATTTTCATCATTAAATAATTTCAAAGAAATATTTCTCTAACTAATTTTTATTAGTATATGTATATCTAGTAATTTAATTTTTGAAATACGTAGATAAATGAAATTAGTAATTTATTTTTGTTTAAGAATAACAAAAAGAAGTCTTTTTACGGCATGATCTATCAATAATCAGTATTATAACAATGGATAAGTTAAAATCTGTAGTACAAGTTTACGAAAAAAAAATTTGTATTTCATACTTATTGAAATATTAGTATTAAATAAATCCTAAAGAACTAGATAAAATTACTGAGTTTAATCATTATAATATTTCAAACGAATAATTCTTTATTTATGAAGAATAAATAGAAATTTTTTTTTTATTTTTCAATTCGAAATCATCTTAAACATTGTTCGATCTTTAAAAATAAAAACTTGAAAGCAAACTTTTTTTTCATAGAATTTATTATTTAAACAAAAAAAAATATACAAAAAAACAAAATTTATGCTTCGTAATCATATAGTGAAGATTGATCATCACTTTTTAATCGTTGATTGATTTTTTGATCATCATCCTCATCTTCGTTTTCATTATCATCTTCATCGTCTTCTTCTTCTACTTCGTCTGCTTCCTCCCCTTGATTATCATTTTGAAACTCTTCTTCATTATTTTCATTATCAGAATTTTCTGACGATGAATTATTCGAACTTGATGATGATGATGTTTCATAATAATATAATTCTCCAGGATGTGTAAATCTTGTTGATAAAAGTTCATCTTCATCTTCTGTAGTATGTACATCAAAATATGGTTTATTTAAATTTGAATCTTCAATTATTGGTAAATGTCTTATAGGAATTGGTAATGATGGTAATTGTCGATAATTAGGATTTGCTTGTGGTCGAGGTTGAGCCGTATTTATTAATGATGGAGTATTATTAAGAGGCACTGTTCGAGTTGTTGATGGAATTATTCTGTAAATATAACAAAGAAAAGAAAAAAATTTCAATTAATTTTACAAAAGAAAAATCTTAACTAACTTTGGTGCAATTGACCAATTATCATTGATTCCATAACCATCATCAGTTGATGTATGAGAATCAATTGAATCATGACGACTACTTGTATCATTTCCACTACTACCTAATAATGGTTGATGTTGTTCAGGTGATTGATCAGGACCTCCTAAATTAATAAATAATAATAATAATAATAATGATAATAATATTTAGTTTTTCTTTTATACGTGTTGATGTAAAAAATAATGCTGTTCGTGGTCGATTATTAATATATTTTTTTGGTGATATTTTATGTGTTATTGTTGTTTCATTAATCATGTGATGATTATTATTATTTGGTATTATTGGTTGTTGACGTTGTTTAGTTGACATAACTGTTGCCATTCGACCATTTAATGGTAAACGACGTTCATTAGGTACAGTAATTGTTTGTAATTGTTGTTGATCATTATCTGTTGTCACAAGTAATAATGGTCGAGTTTCAGTTGGTGATAAACCAATTGATGTTGAAGGATTTTTAACAGATATTATTGATGATTTTGGTGTTGTCATTATAGCTGGTCGAGGTGCATTTAATGGTGCTGGTGGTGTAGCACTTGGTAAAACATGAAGAACACTAGTTGGATCAGGTACATTTAATGTTTTACCATATTGATGTTGTGTTAGAAAATTATCTGAAACTATTTGATTTGTTCGTTTTGTTTCATCAAGATTAATTAAATTTGGAGTTTTAGAATTAATATGTCCATTTTCTATTGTAGCACTTGGTCGACGACTTGTAGAAACTTTATTTTTACCCAAAAACATATTGTCAAAATTCTAAAAGAAAATTATTTATTTTAATTGAAATTATTAAGATTTTTACTTAAACTATATATACATATGAGAAAAAAATAATTTGATTTATTTAAAATAATTTTTAATCTTTCTCTCATTTGTAAAATATTGAATTTAACCTTAGAAGAAAATAAGAATAGAATTAATATTACCGATGAACGATTTGATCCTGATCGACGAAAACTTCCAGATCGACGAAATGATGATCGTCTTCCATCATAATCACATTCATTAATACCTTCTTTTGAATGAACACGTTCTTTTAATACTGACACAAGTCGATTTAAATTGAAACCCTATTAATATACATACATATATATATATTTAAATCATTTTACGTATAAATAATCAATAAAAATTATTATATTCAGAAGAAGAAGAAGAAAGGGTTTTAATTATAGGATTTAAACATCACTATATTATATAGGAATGGTGGAAGTAAAGGTAAGGGAAATAAATATAAGAAAGGAAAAGAAGATAGTCATGCCTAAAAATATTCTCATAATAAGAAAAATAAAATAAAATAAAATGCAAAAAAAAGAATTAAACACATGACATAGGGATTTTTCAATCGAAAAATTTTTCTTTTTTTTTCTTTTTATCGATTTAAAAAAAATATAAAATAAAATAAAAGATATATTGGTATTCTGTAAGCATGCATCCATGCATAACTGACCTCATCATCAGTTGATGGTGTTACAAGATTACTGCTTTTGCTCGTCATCTATATATATATGTTGAGAATATGAACGATTACCTTATTTTTTTTTTTGGTTTCGATATATTTATACAAACGCATATAAAAATAAATAAGAATTATTTTTTTTATTTCACTTACGGTTTCAATAGTGTGTCCTTGTTTATATGAACGATAATTATCAATATATAAACATATAGCATATACTTTTCCAACAGTCAATTTTGGAAAATCTGGTGTACCATGTAATTCTAATAAAATATGTTTTAGAAAAAAAATAATAATCACTAGTCTATAATAAACGAATCTTTCAATATTTTGGTAATATTAAAAGTTGAAGAAAAAAAATTTTTTTTTAAAATGATGTACCTATTAATTCTCTACAATCTGGAATATTTCAGATTATTCGATTGGGATTCATTGGTTTATAATCGATAAGCAATTATATGTGACTTTGTCATTCTACTTCTAGAATAGGCATTGATCTCGTTGATGGAATCGATATAAATCAGAGAAAATATTAAGATGCTCAACATTAGCGATCATCTTTTTACATTGTTGAGAATTTCTTCAAACTCCAACAAAGTCTTACAAATTCACATATGAAGAACAATCATATCAAGATAGATTTTTGTGCATTAACAATAGTGCTCATTCATCAATAAATAATTCGACTTATAAATTCAAATTTTCAACTTTTAATATTACCGAAATATATGTACTATGCTAAAAAATTCATTTATTATAGGTCACTTAGTAGTTTTTTTAATTTTACCATGTTTAGGTGGTACGACTAGATCAAGTAATAATTTAGTTTCACCTTCATGTATTTTAATATATTTTTTTGCATGATTAGGCCAAACTTTACATAAAACATCACGTAATTCATTGTCAGCTTCATCCATTTCTTCTGCAGCTAAATAGGAAAATAAAATACATATATATTTAATTATAAATTATTATCAAAACAAAAAAAAATTTTAATAAATTTACCAGCACGCATTTTAATTCCAAGAGATTCACGAATCAGTGCAAAAAGTGTTGTAGTAAAATGAACTTGACGATTATCATCAATTGGCATATTCATACGAATTAAACGCTAAAATATTCAAATGATAAGAAAACATTTATTATATATTCTTAGTTCATCTTTAATATTATTATGCATATATAATTATTTACATACTTTATATGCTAATTTTGATGGACATTTTGTACCAAATCCAACAGGTGGTGACATAAGTCGAAGCATTTCAAACATTTTTGTATATTCTAATTTTCCTCTATATTTATATAAGAATTGCATGAAAGTATGAAATTTTTTAAAAAGAAAACATACGTTCCATCTGGATCATATTCTGACCAAGCTCGAAGAAATTCATCTAAATGATGTGCTCCTAATATAGATGAATCTCTTGTTAAATAATCAAAATTATCCATAATAACGGCAACAAATAAATTTAACATCTAAAGAAAAATTTATTTATTTATTTATTTTTTATTTAAATAAAATCTACTTACTAAAAATGATGAAAGAAAAACAAATGAACAAAAATAAGGAAATGCAAAATCTGATCCACATCTATTGGCTAGTCCATGTCCATGTCCATGTCCATGTCCAGTTTTTGTATGTGACATTGAATGTGATGTTGTTGTTAAACCATTATGATGATATTGTTGTTGATGAAATGATGGTTGACATTCAACATTAGATTTACATGCTAACATAACTGCTTGCCAACTTTCACCTGTTGCACATCTAAATATAATTATTAAATTTAAAATAAAAAAAATATTTCAAAAAAAGAAACAAAGCAAAACAAAGAAAAATAAGTAAAAAAACTAATAATAAAAAAAGAAGCAAAATAAGCAACAACAATCACAAATACCTGAACAAGAGCATTAAAGCATAGAAAAAATTGGAAAAATTATTGTGTCGACTTATCTCGGATTTAGCCGAGTCATGACGAACATTTCCAAAAACCTTTTTTTTTAATAAGATTTAAATAAAAAGAAAAATTAAATCTCATGCAAAATTAATAATAAAAATATTCAAGAAAAATATAAAAAAAAAAAGAAAAATAAACTAAACTTCACCAGAACTATCACATGACAAAAATATAATAAATCATATGTGTGTATATAATATATATATATAAATCTCTAATTATTTGTATGAAATTATAAATAAATATTATCTAGAGAATTAATTCTCTTGCCTGAATAAGACGAGTGTAGCTTGAAAAATGTTCTGAAAATTATTGTGACCGTGTATTGTCGATAAATGATCGACTTTTATATTACCAAACATCTGTAGGGTAAATGAAATTTTTCTTTTAACTCATAAGAAATAATTTATAAACTACGAAAACTAATTATTTAAAAACTAAAAACAAAACTAATTATTATACCTGCATGCCAATTATGGCATAAATAAAAAAGAGCATTGCAATTAATAGGCAAACATATGGAAGAGCCTAAATTAATAAAAATAAAATTTTTAATTTAAAGAAAAAAAAAACAAATTTTTTTTGACTTTAAATGATTGCATGAATGTCCAAAGTAAAATACGAATTGTGTAACCTTGACGAAGAAGTTTTATTAAACGAGCAGCACGAAATAAACGAAGAAAACCCAAATTAAGTAATGTATTCTAGAAATGATATATATAAAATTAAATAATACGGATTATAGTTATATTTATAGCAATAGCAATGAAATTCGATCAACTTTGTAATTAAATTAAAAAGACTCTAGAGAATTTATCATTCCTATTCAAATAATGTTATTACGGAATTCTATTTTGGTTTTTTTTAAAATCAATTCATGTCCAAACGTTACTCTATATGATGTATATCAAAATATTATTGTTCTATCAAATTGAATGTGCAGATTTCTCGGAATGATCATGTAAGGTCTATTTACTTCTAAGTTATATTTATGAAATTCTTCGAAAAAGGTTTTTCTGAAATGAAGGTAATACTATCTGATATTTCGAGAATAGTCTAGATTTCGAGCTAGATATTGTCTTTTGGCCAGAGTTCTATCAATTTTACACAAGAAAAAGTCAAACGTCAGTTGACTAATAATGTTATCATAATAGCACATATATTGATGACGAATTAGCTTATGGTTGTCATTGACACATCGGATTCTTCATCAAGCTGTACAAGATCAGTATATCAATCAATTTTCTCAAAATGATTGAATCTTGATTAGATAAGTATATGGCTTACACATATTTTGATAAAAAAAATAGTATAACGTCTTTAATACTTAAGTCCATTATTCTTTATAGCATTTCATACTGACTTAGTCGCTTATCGAAATGCATATCCAGACCATTTATTTGCAGGTAAACTGAATATACGCATCCTCGTTTTTAGTTTAGTATTGGGCGATAAAACTACCGATTATTCTAATATACAGAATCAGCCAATAAATATAAGTAAGATTGTAGGTCAATGTTACAAAGATATTTCTTTACTTGAACTCGTCCTTTTTTCGTTTATTTCTCTCAAGTGTAACAAGAAACAATTAGAAGAACGTTATGTGTCGTACATAGATGCTGTGCATGTTTTGTCTAGGCATAAAACTTGCCTAGTGCATATATTGAACGATGTATCTTATAGAGTTAATTTACGCTCGTTTTTATTTTTAGAAGATATATAATTATCAGATAAATATCATAAACTATTTAACGACGAAGTTTGTCATGATGTTTCGATGAAGGGGAGTTAAAAGATTGAAGAACAATTACGATTTATTACTATTCACATGAATAGAATTTATAAATTAACAGCTAAGTAAATTTCATGGTATTGTATAAGTGCTCCATTAGATCTATTCTGATCTCATAGTTCTACTCGACTAGTAACCAACTAGATTTACTAATATGGAATAAATAAAAATCATATGTTCACGTCTCGATTTTTTCTTTTCTTTTTACTCATTCATATATTCTCGGTAAACATCTCCGAATATTCCAATAAATAAAAAAAGAGAGGTATCAGGCATACCTTATGTTTTTGTGGTCCAACTGTTAATGGAACATTTGCTTTAGTTAACTAGAAGAAAATAATTTTAAAAAAGATTCATATTATTATGTTAATATACATACTCGAAATTCAGTAACAAGTACATCAGCAATACTCCCAAGTACAGTAATAAAGTCAAATGCATTCCATTTATCACGAAAATAATTCTAAAATTTAATTTTAAAAATAATTTATATTATTAATCAATTAAACGATTTATATCATACTCTTAAACCAAATGCAATTATTTTAAGAATACTTTCCACAGTAAATAGAGCAGTAAAGGTTGTATTAGCATATGTTAATATATCATTGTAAGTGGCTGGACTTCGATAATACTATAAAAATGAAAAAGAAACAATAAATCAAATTAGAAATATGATTTATCATATAAATATTGTTAAAAAACAGCGAAGATTTTATTTTAGTTTTTAAACTCATTGTATAGCTAGAATGAAATATCAATAAGACTAGGACGATAGCCTAGAGATCAAAGTTCATATCATTAATAATGAGACGTATAACATACGGTGTCGAAAAGAGTTTAAAACACTGTTCATCTAACAACCGAAATATCCTTTAAATATTCTGAATATTTCAGAGAAAAATAAAACATATGTTCTCATAGTATCAAACTAATTCAAAAAAAAAGAACTTGAATTTTTTCTCATTGTTAATCTTTAGAAATTTTCTAACGACGAATCTTTTTTAAAAAACTTTCATTACTCACTTTTGCCATAAGTACACAAGTATTAAGTGCAATCATAACCATAATACAAAATTCAAAATATGATGATGTACATAATTGCCAAATACGATAACGTAATGAACCTTCTTGTTTTGGTTTACATCGTTGTATAGGTTTAGCATTTAATGCAAAATCAATACATGATTTCTAAAAAAAAGAAACAAAATGAGAATATTATTTGATTTATAACAAAAAAAAGAAATAAATTTACTTGATTTTTATTAATTTCTGCTTCTTCTAATTCTTTTTGTCCTTGATCTTGGAATGTAATAATTATTAAAGCGACGAAAATATTCACGAAAAAAAATGGAAATACAATAAAATAAACAACATAAAAAACAGCAACTTCAAGTCGATGTCCAGGTCGAGGACCACGATTAATACCAGTAGCATCAATCGAATGTTGTAATACACTAAAATTATTATTTCATTTTGTTTTTTATGTTATATAAAATCTAAATAAATAACTTACGTTGGCCATCCTTCACCTGTTTGCACAGTAAATAAAGTTAAAATAGCTTTTGGTACACTATCATATGTAAAATCATATGGTTCCCATGTTCGTTTTCGACTCTCGGGTTTATATTTACCAAGACCAAAATCAAAATAATATCCTCTATAAAAATGAAAAAATTTAATAAAAAAGAAAAAAACGAAAAACTAATAATACTCACCGACATTCGTCTGGTGTTAATTTTGATAAATCTGAACATCGATAAAATTTTCCTTTAAATAATTGTACAGCAATAACAGCAAAAATAAATTGAAATAACATATAAACAATTCTATTTGAATTTAAATTAAAATAATATTATACAAAAAAAAAATAAATAAAATTCTATTTAACTTACAATATAGTTAAAACATTAGATAATGATGTAATAACACAATCAAATACTGCTTTTAATTTTGGTACACGATTTATAGTTTTTAATGGACGTAATACACGAAGAACACGTAATGATTTAATTGTATTTAAATTTTTTCCAGCTCCATTTTCACTTGAATAAAAAAAGCAAAATTTTGTTTTTTTTTATTATTTATTTAAGAAATTTTTCTTACGTAAAACCAAATGCAACAAGAGCACAAATAACAACAAGTGCATCAAGTAAATTCCACACATCACGACAATATGCTCCTTCATGAAGTATAACACCTAAATCGACAATCTAAAATAATAATATAAACGTAGAAATATATATTTCATTTATATAATAAACAAACCTTAAGTAATAATTCAATAGTAAATACACCTGTAAATGCATAATCAAGATAATTAAGTACATCATTACGCGTAGATTTTTCATGTACAGGATCTTCAGCAGCTAATGATATAGAACTAAGACATATGACAATCATAATAAGTAATTCAAAATAACGAAGAGTAACGATAAAATGACAAAATCGACGAATTCTTTTTATAAAAACAGAAAAAAAGTAATATTTTCAAAAACAAAAATTTTTTTTCTTCACTTACGGATTAGTACTACTGAAAATGAACATTGAGCTATGTGGAAGAATAGGTTTAACAACACGTGATGCTTGTTCTCGTCTTTTTGCATCTGCTTCAGCTGCAGCAGCTGCTGCTTTTTTTCTTGCTTCTTCAGCAGCACGAGCTTTTGCAGCTGCAGCTGATTCCTCAAGTCCTGGTAATTTATCTAAAGATGCTAAAGACAAATAAATGAAATGAAATTTTTTTTTTCTTAATAATTAAAATATTTTTACTTGGAAGATAAACTGGACCAAGATCATAATCAAGACCAGGTATATAATCTAAATCAGCTTTTTCAAATAATTGTCTATCTAAAAAATCTGTATTTCCTTTTGAACTTGACGGTTGATGATGCGGTGGTGAATGAATATCAAATGCTGTTTTAACTGCATTATCAACATATTCTTTTGTTGTTCTATAAAAAAAACCAAAATATTTTTTTTTAAAATATTTACTTTATTTTAATTAATATACGTTTGTTGAAGATTATTTTTATTTATTATTGATTCTTGTTCTGGTTTTTTCATTTTTAAATTTGATGTTGTTGTTGCTGCAGCATCTGTTGGTGCTGCAGATAATTTAAACATTGTTTCAACATCTTTTGTTTCACGTTCACGTTTCTTTTTAAAAAAAATCGTTTTTAAATTTAAAAATATCTAAAATTTTATTACTTCTTCTTCAGCTGCTTGTTCTTCTTCTTCATCTTTGGTTAATTCATGTGCATTAGCTAAATTATCAACAGCAATAGCCAAAAATACATTTAATAACGTATCTAATTATGTTAATATAAATAATAAATAAAAGAAAACTATACATAAGATAGATACTTACAATTGCCAAATAGTACAAGAATAATAAAATAAAGTGAATAGATCATTCCTTTACCATTGGCTTTCTTTTGTGATACAATTCCATTATACATAATTTCATTCCAATCTTCACCAGTTAAAATCTATTGAAAATAAAAGTTTTTTTTTTCTTTTATTTATTAAAATAAAAATATTATTATTTTTTTTTACTTGAAAGACAGTTATAAGTGCTGTAGCAAATTTATTAAAATTTTGTAATGGAGTTTCATCTTCAAAACTAAATCTATTTTAATAAAAAATAAATAAATAAATTTTTTGAAAATTAATAAAAGAAAATAAAAATGTTGTACTTACTCGCCACCAAATAATTGCATACCCAATAAGGCAAATATAAGTATGAATAAGAAGAGAAGAAACAGTAAACTGACAATAGAACGCATACTACTTAAAAGTGATACAACTAAATTTCGTAATGATGCCCAATGTCTATGAAAAATAAAATTTAATACATCTTATAATATTATTAATAAATATTTTCCTGTATTTATTCAGATAAAAATGAATTTCATTTATGTCTACACTCAAGTATACGATTAATATCGGTAGAATATCATCAATCAAATATTTTTTTAACAGTAGCTATAGTTTGTAATTATCAAAATTTCAGATAAAAGTGGTCTTCCTGTTTTCAGACATTTTGATCTTTATTTTTTATCTCAGCCATGTAAACACACAGTATCAATTAATTGTCTTGGACTTTTTGTTATGCATTTTTGATTGTATCTTCAGAGTTTCGATGTTTTCGAGTCGTAGGATTAATATTTTTCAAAGAAAAAACAAAAGGATACATCCGTATTTGATTCTAGTTGCTACAGAAAGAAACTTCAGGTCATTTTTAATCCTTTCGCTTATAATATCTTAGGGAAGGAAGTACTTGACAGTTTTATGCTTATAATAGTTTTTTTTTCTAAAACTTTCGCCTAATCATTCTTGAAGAGCGTCTGAGAGGAGAATCCGCTAAATTTAATATTTATCTTAGTAAGATTTTTAAATTAAGATTATTTTTATATATAACCAAACCAAAATGATATAATTTATCATTACAAAAAAAAAGTTCGGTATATTTTACCTTGTAACTTTAAATATTCTTAATAGACGTAAAGATCGAAGAACTGAAACACCAAACGATTCTTCTGGATTAAAATGTGTCCAAATAACTTCAAATATTGAACCAACAATAACCTTTAAAATAAATAAATAAAGAATAAATTTAAGTTAATTTATAAACAATAAAAAAAAAACAAAAACATACAACAAAATCAAATATATTAAATGATGATGCAAAATATTGATTAACTCCAAGACCATACATTTTAAAAAGCATTTCAAAAACAAATAAACCAAGAAAAACAAATTCAGCAATATCTAAAAAAAATATTTAAAAAAAAAACTAACAAAATAAATTAATCATACATAAAAAATCTGTAAGAAATTGTTTTTGTCGATCATGTTCAATAGCCACACAAACAGTATTTAAAAAAACTAATACAATAACAGTCCAATAAAATGCTTGTGTTTTAACCAATATACGAATTTTACTCCTAAGAAATATTATCTATATACAATTTTTTTTTTCATTTTCTTACTTAATCACACGTTGTTGAATATGCCATCGACGCATAAAAGTTCGTGGTCGATCAGCTCGTTCAGTATCAGTACCACGATTACGGTTAAATGCATTATCTAGAAAAATTTTTATTTAATAAAATTTAATTTTTTTTTCTTATAATATATACCAATATCTTCTTCATCATCATCAACACTGTGTTGTTTTCCTACACGATTATGTCGACTTTTCTTTAATTGTGCATATTTACGAGCTAATTAATTATTATTTTTAATATAGTCTTTTCTTTTTTATTTTATTATAAATTTACCTTCATGTATAGCTCGTCTTTCTTGCTCAGTAGTTCGTTCTTCATTTAAAATTACATCCTCTATAGACAAAAAAAAAACAAATTATTTTATTCCAAATAATAAAATGATTTTGTTTTTTCTCACCAGCTCGATTTATCCATTCAATATAATTATTATATTCACGTTCAATTTGTTGTTGTCGACGAAGTTTTAAAAAAGCACGACGATTTTCTACACGTTCTCTTTCTTTTGCAAATTCTCTATCAAACAAAAAGAAAATATATTCTGTAAATTCTATACAATATTATCTATACCCGCTTAAAACACCAAGAACAAGATTAAGCATAAAAAATGAGCCAAGAATAATTAATGGTACAAAATAAAGCCAATTAAATAAAGTTCCTACAGCATCATTTGTCTTTAAAATACACAAAAAGAAAGATTTTATTTTTTATTTCTTATATTTAAACAATTTTACCCAATATAATATTTGTGTCCATCCTTCCATAGTTATACATTGAAAGACAGTAAGCATAGCAAAACCAATATTATCAAAACTAGTTATGCCTTTATTAGGACCATCCCAATATTCACGACAAACAAGTGATTCATTTGGCAAATTACATGTAAATACACCATGTTTTATATTCAACCATCCCCAAATAAGTTCTAATTAAAAATAAAAGAATTATTGAAGAATTTAAACATTTTCATTTATTAATTTACCTCCAGGTATACCACATGTTGTTGGTTGATGATCATCTCCTCTATATATCACTAGAACAAATACAAATAAATAATATAATAATTTTAACAAGAATATTAAACTTACATTCATCACTATCAAGATCGGGACCTAAAAATAAAACAAATAGATTTATAAATATGAAAGATAATAGCTTTAATCTCTAGAGAGACTAAGATAATTATTTATCAATATAAAACTCAATTTCATGTTAGTTAATCCGAAATTTTTCTATATAAATTTAATGATTATAAACAAAACTAAATAAAACACTTTCTTTTTGTTTTAATTAATATTCAAATTTAACCTGTTCGATTTGCATAAAAACAAGTTGTGTGAAAAACGCCTGAATATAGTTCAAGGCCAATAATAGCAAAGATAATAATAGCAAAAAGAACAAGAAGAGCTATTTGAAACAATGGAGCCATAGCTTTTAATATAGATTTAAGCACCACTTGAAGACCTAAAAATGTCTTACATAGATTTTCGTTTTTATTTTATTAAAAACAAGACAAACTTGGAATGCCTGAGACAAGTTTAAGCGGTCGAAGAACACGTACAGCACGCAATGTACGTAAATCAAAAGAACTATTCTTTTTAATACTAATCGTTGCTAAACTATAAAAATAAAAATAAAAAAAACGATCAAAAGAATAAATAATTACTAAAAAAAGAAAGAAATCTTGTTTTTTTTGTGTGTGTGTGTGTTATTTACCCGGTCACAACAACAATAAAATCCATAACATTCCAAAGACTTCGAAGATATGAACCTTCATGTAATACAAAACCAAGTGCAATTATCTTAAGTGCAGCTTCAAAACAAAAAATTCCAATAAAATAAATTTCAGTTTTTTCCTAGTATTAAAAAAAATAATTATTTTTCTATTTATTTATTTTTTATAAATATTAACTAATGATCTAGCTAATGTTGTCTTATCTTCATTTGGTAAATGTTCTTCAAGTGCTAAAACAATACAATTAGCTATAATTGTTAACAGCACCATATATTCAAAAGGACTAAAATAAATATTTAAAAAAAAAAGAAATTAAATAAAACAAATGAAAGTTCTTAATTTATTTTAATATATTAAAACTTACTTCCATTCAATAACAGAATTAGCTCGTTTTCGTATCCAATTTGTTTTTGAAAATATAAATAATGAACGTTGATCAGATGAATTGATTTGTTTAGCATAATGTTTAAATTTTGCTTTCCATGCTCCACTTCGTCCCGAATGAAGATTATGTGGATCACCGCCAGTTAATGCTGCCAAATTGCCACCTTCTTTCAAAGCCCTGATCATGGCAGATACATTATTAAAATCACCCATGATTTTAGCTTTGAAATTTTTTATACAATTAACTAATTACTCGATCTTTCTTGTTTAAAGAAACATACGCCTTGAAATATAATACTAGGGAGTGACACGCACAGTAAGAAGAAGAAGAAGAAGAAGAAGAAGAAAAAAAAAGAGACACAAACAAGGAGATAAAATGCTGTTGACACACACACACTAGCTTGTATTCGGGCCGGTTGATGAGAAAAAGAAGAACACGTTCAACGATCTCTATTTTTTCTTCGTCTTCTTTTTTTCTGCTTCCTCTTCTTTTTTTGCCATGATGTTGGAAACGCACAACGGAACAAACCCACCCCTTCTTTTCCCGTTCTATTGATGTGATTCCCCAACAGACATGAATGAACACCAGAGCTTAGACGAAAGAACGGCACTAAGAATCTTACAGAGACATACATTGTCGACGAAGAACGAGAAAGATGATCAATTTTAGAGTATATAGAAAAAAAAATAAGAAAGAACATTTTTTTTCTCTTTGTATATTTGTGTGCTTCTTGTCTCTTTCGTGTTGTTATTGTCGTTCTTTCACGGAACAATTAGGAAAATAAAAAGAATCGTTTGATATACGACATATAATCGTAACAGTAACAAGTAGAAAATTTTCTGCTTTATCTTATTGGCCTCAAGTGTGACATTGATGGTTTTCGAAGTGTCCTTGGGGCAAATACTAAAATACTCAAGAGATATAACAAAAAAAATGTCTTTTACCAATAATTCAATATTTATTAAATAAATGAATAAATTTTATACATATGATTGTTAAAAATAAAAAATAAATAACGCGTTCTATCAATAAACTAGAATGATTTATAATTATATTTTTTGATTGTTATGGATCATTAAACATAAATAATTCAGTCAATCTATATGAATTATTTGATTTAAACAACTGCATGTCAAATCAGAAAAAAATAATCAAATTTTTCATAAGAATATATTACTGATTCTATTTATAAAAATGATTTTTTTTTATGAAACCTGATCTCATAAGATTATAAAACTATACGGACATAAGTTTGAATTTCCTCACTCATAGATCATGGTAGACATCTTAGTATTGCTTTTTTTTTTCTTTTCATAAACCATATAATATACACCCGTGAAGCCCAAGTTTAATACAGGATTAGTCTGAAATAAGATTCAATTTAAGATATATGTTTTTTTGTCGTTCTATTACACTTACTATAGCATATAATACTTAATATCTTTCATCATGAAAATATATTAGTAATAGGTAATATTCACAAAGCGAAATATTTTTATTGGTAAATTTCCTCATTTATAATATAATCAACTTCATTGTGTTTCATATTTTATTCCCAAAGGATTTATTCTAACAGCTTTTTTCTTTGTAATAATCAATTAAAAATATCTACTCAAGAGTATATTCATCATATGAAGAAGTCAATTTGAAATAAAAAATTCTTAATCAATTTCTTTTTTATTATATTCTTATGAGAAAAATTAATAATCTTAATTATTGATAAAATCTATTGAAGAAATATCTCTTTTTTGATCATATATATATATAAGGTTTCTTTCAATCGATTTTCTCATGCTTTATATTTGATAAATTGACGACTAATTGTTATTTTTTTTCTTCAAAATGTAAAAAAGGAAAAAATAGTCATCTGAATATTCTAAATGTTTATAATTATAACAATTGGAAATAAAATTTTAAATTATTCTTTTTGAAATATATCAGATAATCATTAATAAAAAAATATAGAATATTGACAATATTCTTTTTTTCTCTTTGAAAATTATTATTATATTAAATATATATTCTAGATGAAAAAATTTCATTTAGTAAAAACTTTTTCTTTTTGTTTGACTATTTTTAGAAAAAATAGCGCAATGTTAAAAGTAAATATAGAATAAATTAAAAAGCTCGTTTAAAATAAATATAATGTAGACATTTCAAATATTAAAAAAAGAAAATCTAACTAATTACTTTTATTAATATATAATACTATTTGTTTTTATATCTATCTGTGTATTAAAATACTAATCCTAATCTCTGATTTAATTATATGAAAAAATTTTTGAGAACATCGAGATTTTTATCATAGAAAATATAGAATTTTCAATGTTCTATTTAATCATATAGAGTTAAACATTAAAAAAAAAAACAAAACAAATGTTTGACATATATAACAGAATTTTTTTCTTTTATTTGTTTTATGTTTTTCTTGAAAAGAATTCTATCATAATACCTTGTAATATGTGCTACAATACAAGTTTTATATTTAAACTTTACTTATATCCTAAAATATAGAACAGTTAGTTTTATAAAAAAATATTTACTTTATTTAAATTTTAGATGAATTCTCTATAGAAATGATTCTTTTACTTTTCAAACACTCGGATAGTCATACTACTGAAGTTATAGAAACTACAAAAAGAATTTAGAATTGATTTTACATGAATTTTTATTTTCATATGTATCTTTAATGATAAGTCATGCGATTCAATTAGTTTCATTTGAGTCATAAATAGTAGTAATAGACTTTACTATACTTCAGTATTGATTATTATTGATAATAAATAACTTTAATTTTATATTTTCTAATCAAATAATGAAATCTGCAATGATGTAAATTCTAAAATTGCTTTTACTCTAGTCAATCTATCGATATAGATTTGAATTGATAATAGAAATTTATTATGATCTCCATATATATATATATATCTTCAATGATCAGACTATCTTTAGATTTGTTTCTGTCAATTGAATCATCATAAAAGAGTATCTTTTATTTCTTTTTCTTTGTTTTTTCTATATTATTCATCATCAATCAAGTAGACAGTACATTCGATCATTGAGATAAAGGATCAAGATCGAATATTTATGATAGAATAAAACTATTCTACATTGCAACATTAACAATCGTAATACTAACTCTATTAAGAATGATTTATGTTAAGAGTAATAAAATCTCATGTTATTGTCGTCGTTTATGATTTTTTTTTCTTTTCTCTCGGTAATCATCAATTTCTATTGATCTCACTAAAAAAAAGAGTATTCTAGAAATAATAATGACGTCGTAAGTGCCTCTATAATCAAACTTATTTCCGTATAATAATCGCCATTCTTTTATACGTTACATTAGGTGTACTGACTTAAACCAAAAGGTATTACAAAATAAAAGTTAAGAATTTGACGAATGTAGGTTACAGAATTAAATACCTATAAATACTTTTTTGAATAATTTATGTTTAATTACCTCTATCAAATTTCAAGACATGTTTCACAGGTGGTATCTGACAAAATTTATTTTTTATTGCCTGTGCTTGCTAACTTACATGATAATCTGTCTATATACCACATCGAGTTGTTCTGTAGGCATGGTCAGATTATTATATTTTAATATGACTTCATAAAAAAAAGAATTTGAATAGATGGTATGAAGATGTTCATCTTCTACCATGTATATAGAATAATATAGGCTACAATTTGATGTAATTTAAGGTTAGATTATCGTGAAAATAGGTGGTGCAAAAATAATAATGAGTATAATAACAGCTGGAGGAAATGTCTTTGAATTTAATGACTATTATAAAGATAGATATTTCAAGGATTGTTTACTATCTAATGATGATATTTCAACCTCGATAGTGTTAAATGATCTAAAGTTATTCAAAAAATGATAAATTTTAAAAAATATATGCAAATTTTTTATGAAATTTTGACTCAATAAAATCAATAAACTAAGCATGTATCACTTTTGTGATAAAAAGAAACAAAAACAAGACAAAAATTATTGTCGATATCAAAATCCTGTACTACTTGGCTAAAATTGAGCAAAAGATAGCTCGAACTTATTCATTCAAAATTTCTTTTACAGTTTGATGTATAATTAATAATGAGAATAAATAATAATCATGAAAAAAAGTCTTATTATCTCTTATCATATTTCCAATAGTGTTTTATGGTTTTAAAAAATGGTCATAACACTGGTATTATTAAAGATTGAGCTGCAGTTTGATATCAATAAATTATATTTTCTATGTCTATTCTTCTAATATTTTCATCATTCGGCCAAATGAAAGGTAATAATTCAAAAATCAACAATAAATACATGTAGAATTTGTAGACAAACTATACAATTGATAATTATCATATTTCTTTTTTTATTTATTTAGTTCATGGTAAATCTTATTCTTTTTGAATCAAATAAAAATTTGTTATCATTTAAAAACATAAAAATTCAATCTAACTATTATAATTTATATATAGAAATTTTCGATAGAATCATTCAGCTATCTTTTTGAACAAGTAGATACCACTTATTCACATTGGAATTTTTATCATAATTAACGAAAAGAAAAATTATACATATGAAATGAGTGCTACCTTCTGATATCTATTTAAGAAAAAGATTCTTTAGAATTCTTCTTTTTATTGACAATCTCGTTTCTATTTTTAATGAATATAATGTTAATTTTTACACAGGCAAAGGTGTCACATAATTTTATATATTATAATATTTGTGATTACCACATATATACATAATAGTTAACTATCTTTTTCTCTTTAAGGCCTTTATTCTCCTTAAAAACGGATCTCAGCCCAGGAACGTCCAAATTGCATGACATTTTCAGGATGTATTGGGAATATAGTAGAGAAACTATGACAAAATTTTCAGTCCTATACCATGAGGTTTGAACGAGTTGTTCACCAAACAAGGATCAAAGATAGCTTATTTAGTAAAACAAATTTCTCTATCGGAGCTCATTGAATATGCTTAAACTTTTTTTTTGTTTAAAAAGGGATATTAGGATGTAGTGTAGTACAGAGTCTTTTTTTCCGTAAGTTCTTACTTTTTAACTGGAGAGAAGGGCTGACAAGTTCGATGACTCAAAAATATCCTAAAAATGGTAGTCTGTTTATATAAATGTATGTATATATATAATCAAAAACAAACTTAATTTTAAAAAACAACTCTGTACTGTACTGCATCTTGACGTGCTCTTTTCAATAAAAAAAAACAATTTTAAATATATTAATGAGCCGGAACAGAGAAAAATGGATTGCGCAGTCCAGAAAGCCTAAACTGAGAGAAAACGAACTACTTTTCTATGCATTTATCTCAATTTCAAAATTTCTGACGAGAATATATGATACAAAATGTTTGATGAATTTGATCGAAGATTTACGTAAAAAATGTTTTAGACAGACGCAAATTGTCATTTTTTAATCATGTCTTATGTTCCTAAGTTATGTTAACACATCATACTATGTTTTATTATCACCATACTTGTTTATGTAACCTATAGATTTTTTCTCTCTCTTTACTCGAGTACATTTTATAAGTGATTTTTTCTGGTTGTTCTCTGTTATAAGAATGAATTGTATTCATAGCTCATGTTTTATAGACATTTGGTCTTGCACTTAAAAAAGCTTTACATGACTAAGATGATTGACAAACTAATCATTTGATTTTTTTGTATACAAGATACACAATTTATTCTTCCCTGATCTATCGTTTTATTCATATTTATAATTTCTTAAAAAGCGCAATTGATGCATACTGATAGTTACTTATATTAGAAAGACTATCTTCTACTTTTATATAAAAAAAAATCAGCTATGTGTTATTATTAAACTACAATTCAATTATTTTGATAATATTATTTTATTTAAATATTTGTTTTGTACTCTTTCAATGATCTAGTTACAGTAATTTTCTAGCATTTCTAAATTATTAGATGATTTAATTATTGATTTTATTGACTTTGTAAACAGAAAATTACTATGTAAACTAGTTTTTGTTATTGTCAGCTTCATAATAATAATAATAGATATAGGCTAGAAACTACTAACGTCACACACGCACGTTGAATAAAGAATTTAGATATAATTATGATTATCATAAAAAACTTAATTACGTTTTCTGTTAGTCAAACGAGTTTTAGACATAAAACGATCAAATGAATGTGAGAAAGAATATCCATCGAGTTAAGTTACTTTCAAATATTTTTAGAATGAATATTATGAACAATATTTTTATTTAATTTCTTCTAATATACACAATAGTAATGTTAATTTACGTAACTATTTAAAAAAAAATTATTGACATATAAAAAAAGAATAATTTTTAGTTTGATTAGATTGAATTTAATCATTTTATTTCGAATGATACAAAAGAAATGAAAATTAATGTTGATTAAAATTTGATTACATGACTAAAGATAATTTCAACAATTGACATTCTCTTTTATTCAACACTCAATAAAATATATTTTTACTCTATTATTTAGACAGATGTTAATTTAATCATTTGTCATGCAAAGACAATACATGAGTAGAATGTACCTGACTAAAAGATTTTAGTATATTAAATAATAGAACTTCATGTAAAACTCAATAAAATAATGAAAAATAATGTTTTTAGTTGTAAAATATATAACTGAATAAAAATAGATACGTTTTAGAATATTCTATTACACCAATTGTTTGGCATTGTATTTTTATACTTTCCCTATTACATTACTAATGTCAGACACTCATTCCTTTTGTTTTTTTTTCGCTAGGGAAATGATTGCTAATATAAAATTCTTTTTTATGTAATATGGTTCTTAATGAGTATTAAAATTTATCAAGAAAAAATGTACTAGGACAAATTATCGCAAGGACAAACTATAGTAATATTTTATGGTGCAAAAAATATTTGCGCATCATCCACCGATTTTCTAGAGAATGATAATAAAGAGTAAAGAAAAATAATGAAAAAAGACTATAATTGCAAAGAAACTGGAATATTGAATTGAAAAAGAACTAATGTATTTATCAAATCTATAAAGATTTTTCTATATATATATATTCAAAGAACCCTTGACAAAAACTCTATCAAATAATTTATACGACAGAACAGTGTTTAAGAATGTATAAAAGCTTTGCATTATGATACGGTACTTTTATTTCGTTGAGAGAATTCGCAAGAGTTTATGAGTCCTTTTCCAACCTAGTATTCCATTTTCTTAGGAACTATAATCTTTTCTCGGTTTTTTTTAATTCTATATTTTGATCACTAAAAATAAAAACATAAACCATTTCTCTGTTAGATAAGTTGTTCGTGACAAATAAACCTCTTTATTCGTATTAAGGAAGTTAGAGAGAAAAAAATCAAGAATGTTACAGAGTACATCATTGTTGTACTCTTTGTTACTGATTCTCACTTTTCAGTATCAATTGAGATGACTTCTATTTTTTTCTTTATATCTATATTAAAATATTAATCAATAAGAGAATACTTAGTGCATAGAATCAACTCTCATTTCTAATGTGATAAAATTGAATATATATCGAAAGTAAAGTATTTTTATCATCTAAATTGTAATATGCTATTATTAGTTTCTTTATTTTATTACAGCACAGATAAGTATGAAATAATCCATATATTAAAAGATGTAATTCATAGATTATATAGCTTTAAAATTTTTGTTGATTTTATTTCGTATTTGAATTATGTGCGTCACGCTTTCGAGTACGATTTTCCGTTAAAGAAAAAAAAAGTGACAATAGTTTCATTGCTCTATTAACTTTTTCATTTCAATAATATATCTATATTATTAGATTGTCAACACAACAGATACAATATCAATTTCTTATTTCTTCTATTTATAAAAGATTAACTCATATAACTTTACTACACAAGAATATAAACAAAGTGTACTATTTCTATTAAGTAGATTAAATGTTTAGTCATCCTTTCTAATAGTACAAATGTGTGACATTATTTCAAAAGAAAAACACATGATATTTTTACAAATGCTTACCTACCCAGCTATAGTAAAGCCACCTGAACTGCCAAATGATCGTTTGGCTTTTTTTACTTGTTCATGTGTAAAAAGTACATCTTTTGTACCATATAAATCGAGTGCACGACGTCGATTCATTATCGATAAACTTTGATGACGCATGGTAGCTGGTGATGGCCATTGTACTTGACAATTTGTTGCATTAATAGGAGTTTGTGAAAAGCGACGAGCCGTTGCTGACCGACCACCAGCTAACAATATACTCATCTTTGTCTGTTATCTAATCTTTTTTTTTTATTATATCAATACATTTATAAGGTAAATTATATTGAATATATTTTATATATTAAATAATCATCTAAAAAATTAAAACAACTCTATTATTATATCTTTTGACATATTTATTTAATAAAAAACAAATGAGTTTATTGTAATCATTCAATAGTAGATCGTTTCTTTTTTTTTTCTTCTTTAAAACTCACATCAACACGAGTTTGTTTCGTTTCCGTACAGCGGAAATTCTTTATCTCATCATTTAATACAACAAAAGCTATATGTATTTATAAAGCAAGCTTTTTTTTCTTCTTACTTATAGCATTGAAACGAGCAAGAACATATATAGAAAAACAGGGAAGATAAACGGACAACTAAACAAGATTACAATACCCTCCGGGTATAACTACAAATCTGAACCAGTTCCCATGGATGAATAAATGGGGAAAAAAAATTGAATCTATTAAACTACATTTAATAATAAGAATGTAAATACTCAATACTCAAGGAAAAATATGTCTTATATATAATGAAGAAAAAATAAAAAATAAAAATACTCACACTTAATCAAAACTTTAATTATTTCCATTACTAAAATCATATTCTCATTTTCTATCTTATAATTAAGATTATAAAGCTTAAAAAATGATCATAGAAAATGATGACAATAATTATATAAGAACTAATTTATAAGTATTTAATTATAGAATAATAACAGTGCAATTCAATGTAGATACTTACCTTTCTATTAACACCTTATAAAACGACATTCAAAGTAAGAAAAAAAAATGAGACATTCAGAAGTATCTCATAGTTCGTCTCACGCGGGACTATCTTAACAATATAATTAAATCGAAGAATGATAAATGCATACTCTCCATAGAAAAAAAAGGAAATTGAGAAGAATAGGTTTTAAAATAAGTTTACCATAAGAACCAAATATAAAAATTATATTAAATAAAATAAATGTAAGAAATAATATTTTAGAATAATATATTATCAATATTTTATTAAAAATAATAATATGGAAACAAATAAAAAGGAAGAATTTTACATGAATAATATTATGTAGAAAAAAAATTTATGATAATAGTCGTCAATAATGTTGTCTTAGTTCAAGATAGTAAAGAGAAAAAAAAAAAAACTAAATGTTAGAAAAAAGATAGAGAACAAGAGAATGAAGGGTGTGCAAAAGCAACAACATTAACACGCACACATACACATATTCATATAAATATATATATATGCATAAATAAATTTCTATTAGATAGATCATGCATCAGCCGACAAAAGACACGCATTGTTATTAGAATTTGTTCAGTATTTTCCTTTTACTAATCCATCATAAATGAATTTGTATAGATGAAAAAAAACTAACAAAAGATGCATATATTTACCGTAGATTTTTACACGTTTCTTTTTCTTTTTTTTCCTTTTTTTCCTCTTCTTTTATAATGCAAATCGTATATAAAAACATCCAAAAGATAGTATTTCTACATATTTCGTTACAAATAAAAAGAAATCAGTGCTCAATTGTCATTCGTTCGTCTTCCAAACGTTCATTTAATTCATAATTGCATCACGACATCGACAGCGCCAGTTTTTCTCTTGCTAAAGAATGGTTTAGTTTCCGGCAACAACTAATAGAAAAGCACAGCAAGAAAAAAGAAATTGACATACATACGACATACAATCATTCTATGCAATTTTTATTCTATATCAACTAAATTATTGTAAAGCATGATCAATAGAGTTCTGACATTTTCGATTCTATTAAAAGACAAAAATAAATTTTGAATGCTATTCAACTATCTTCTATTTCTTGTTGTTTAATTTGTACTAAATCAACAAAACAATAACATTGAATAAGTACAATTAAAATAAATCTATCCTTCTTAATCATTCATCAATATGAAGAATTTTTTCTTTTGCTTTTTTTCGTATTTCTATTCATCATTAATCAAACTAGATTTATTAATTTAATTATTAATATTTTATTTTTGACTAAATATCCAATGTTATATATATGTGATTCAACAATTTGTATATAATCTAAATAAATATTAGTATTAAATACCTTTATATTACATTGAAATCTCATCAAAATTAATCAAGAATATAAAAATAAAAATATTTATTTATCGTAAGAAAGACTACGCGCTTGATTTACCTAACATTTAATGAAAAAGATAGAGAACGACAGTATGCTTGAGAAATCTTATATAACATAATAATTGCTAGAAAGTAAAATTATTCTACTAGAATGACTATATTAAAAAGTTATGTGTATACAAAAAAAAATGAAAGTTAATTCTACATGGGAAAGATAATTAATAATTCTATATCTGCACTTATTCATTTATTTAAGATATAATAATCTTCACTTTAATTATTAAATTAGATATTATAAAACTATATTATAAGGTAAGTCACTAGGAAATAAGAAAAAAAACCTCAAATATTCATAAATTACTATAGATGATGATAATAAAAAAATATTCATTTTATGAAAATATTTAATGTAGTAATAGATTTAGTTTTAATAGAAAATACGAAGTGTAAAAATTAATTTTCTCACTCTTCAGCTTCGCTTCAGTGAAGCACAAGAAAATATTGTTCTAGAGAATTTTAATATTTTTTTTTATTTTAATGCAACTATCATTTTTAAACTCAAATTTAATGTAATATAAAGAAATTAAAAAAAAAAATTCTTTTATCAAAAATTGAACATAAAAATAACAAAAAAGATGCATAGTTGATTTTATCTATATTAAGCAAAATAGAACATATGGAAATATATTTGATTTGTTGAATGATAGAATTATCATACTCTATTAATAATAACGGTCTATTTGACCTATCTAAAAAGTCACAATGCAAATAAATATAGATAATGAATATTGACATTTCAAATGTTGATATTTAATATCATTAGCAAATAGAATCTAAAGAAACTTCTCGATTATATTACTAGGTAATACTTATTGAATACATTGTGTTTTAAATATATTCTGCAACAATCTAAGATTCCTTTTTTTTTTATCTCATCTAAATATTAATCTATCTAGTTCGGTTTCTTTGAACATGATATTATTTATATTGTCTAATACATATCCCATTCTAAAAGATTGTTTAGATTTAAATAATATAACATTGGGTACAGATAATCATGAAATATGATAGAATCAACTTTAACGGATTTAACTTCACGAACTATTTCCTGAGCATGAAGAAATCATATGATGATTATCTAATTGATAATTTAAAATATACAGATATCTTTATTAAAAAAATACATTCAAAAATATTTTGAATGATGAATGAATAATTATTTTTTATAAGAGCAGATTCGACGAAACTATTATTTTTCATCTCGTATTTTAAGTAAATCAATCTGAACAGTAATTAATGCTAACTCAAAGACAAAAATAAGATATTAATTATAGATCATACAAGAGGAAATGAATTTATTATGACATCTAATGAAAAATTTGTTATAACAATGAAGTGACATTCTAGTATAAAATTGTTTCCATCATAAGAGTTAACAAGTGGTTGTCATTGATTCCTTAAATCTTCGTTTTTAGGTAGCTAACAAAGTCTCGTATTGATGATGTTCATCTCGTTGAAAATCATACACAGATATAAAAAGAAAAACTGAAAAACAAAGTCATTTAGATAAAGTACGGATAAGATAACTCAAATACATGAATAAATACTATATAACTTAAATTCCATTGATAAAATGAAAATGTATTCATATTACAGAGAAAAATTAAATAGGCATTAATTGATGTTCGTTAATTTTCTTTATTGATAAGAATAAGAGTGCATATGAGAATATCAAATGTATAGTCAGTCTCAGATTTTAACAATATGAAAATTTACGTTGGCATTAAAAAAATAATAAAGCAATGCACAACATTGAAAAGAAACGTAAATTGTCAAAAGAGACATTAGTATGACAGAATTCATATTAATCATTTAATAGGATTTATTGATAGGATTGAAATTGCGCTTTTAGCTGACTAACGCAATGTCGAAATTGTACCTAAATGTTCCCCAACATTATTTCCAACAGGAACAACTTCACCCTTTAATTTGGTACAACATGTTAACATCAATTGACGTACATCTCGTCGAAATCCATATACAGATATGTAAAGAAAAAATGCATTTAGTGCATTTCTTATATACATTAATGTATTTGTCGACAGAAATATTGTATCGGTATATTCATGATTAATGAGTTGAGTGACAAAAACTGAAAAACAAAGACGATTAGGTAAAGTAAGAATAACATAACTCAAACACATAAATAACAACATTATTGATATACGACGATTACGACGACCATGGTCTACTAATTGTTGATTATTTGATGTTTGTTTAACATTCAATTTTTTCACTGTAAGCACAGTGCATAGAAACATAAGAGTAAATGGAATAAAATACATCATAACAAGATGAATCTGTAAAAATAAAAGATACTTTATTTTCATTTATATTTATTTATTTTTTCTTTATTCTTACCCATGTATATTCGTTTTGGTAAAAACGAGTCAATCCTGTATTTGTTGATCTCGAACATGATACCGTTCTTTCAGTACTATTATCATATATTGGTACTTCAATGCCCAATCCAAATAAAAATCCATTGATACCAAACAAAATTAACAAAATAATAATACAAAATGCCAATGCTATACGACCTCGAGCTATTTTTTGTTTATACCATCTACTCCATAGAAGACATGCACGATCAAGTGATACTAAACTGAGAAACATTGCTGATGCATGTAATGTATAGAAAGCTAGAAACTGATGCCATTTGCAGAGAAATAGTGATTGATTTGAAATTTTTTGCCGACCTTCTGTAAATGCATATACTGCATAACCTAAATTCCATTGATAAAGTGAACATGTATCCATGATGCAAAGAAAGATTAAATAGACATTAGTTGATGTTCGACGATTTTTTTTATTGAGAAGAATAATAATGCATAAGAGATTGCCCAATGTGCCAATCACAATAAGACCAATTGGAATAATACCGCTGACAATAAATTCAGCGATTTCAAAGGCATATGTATTCTGTTTTCGAACCCAAGAAGCCATTGAATATGTTTTCTTACACTATTTTGTGATTTCTATAAATCTAAAAATGATAAAATATTCATATCATTCATTTTAATAAATGTTTTTCATTGATGATTAATCATGTAAAAATATGTTCTTGTCGAATAGAATCGTGTCGCCGTAAAGGAATTCCTAAAAATATAATAAAGTCTCTTTCTCGAAGTATTTTATGTCTTATCTCGGTGAAAAATATCGGAGGTGTTCAGTGTTCAAGAAAAGAAACATTGTAATTTTTACCAGAACGTATTACAATGATAAAAATTTTCATAAAATTCTAATGTGACATTTATAAATGATATTTCTAGATAAGCTTTTGGATTTAATTTTATACGTCAAATATTTTTTTTTAACATAACCGCATTGGATTAAATTTTTCATTTATTTAATGTATATATTTTTATTATTCTATTTTTATCAAAGATCTAGAATATAAAATAATATATGAAGCCTTTGACGTCACTTTCGGATAGTTAATTCATTATCTATGATTTTTTTGGCGGTATCAAGATTAGTACTTCTGACTCGTAAAAATCCGGCTTTAGTCTCATCATTTTTCTTTTCATTTAAATCTCAAATTATACCATGGTATTTTGATAATTCTTATAAAGTGATACGTTTCTATTCAATTAGCTTTAGCTTGCTAAATGTTACGTTGTCTATGATATCAGTAAGATGATTATATTACTTATCACGAAGTATCTCAGGAAGAATGGGAGTGCATAAGAAGGTAAATCGATCTATCAATGGATCACCGAAAGAAATACACCATTTAATGCAAAATTTTACGCCATTTTTTTTAGACCAAATTCAATCAATTTCGACAAGGATTAGACGATTTTTAATCTTGTTTTATAGTACTCTAGTTTTCATCCATTCGAATTCAATAGGATCAATATAACATTTCCTCGTCTGACAGAAATTAGTTTCATTTGAGAGAGCATCAAATTCTACACAATACTATATATTAGCCATCCAGAAATAGTAAATGTAAATAAAAATGACCAAGATCCAATGGTATAAAACTTCAAGTTTTATGTAAGTCACCAACATTCGGACTTCTCAAGTGCTTAGAAAATCTCTTTACGATAGACTTTCGTATCTGGAATCTGATTTAGTTTTTCACAGGCTAGATTTTGATTTTGTGACTATGTTGAAAATTCACTGGCTAAAACGATCGAAGCGCAGATATTTCCTAAGATTGGGATGATACATCTCATTATGTTTGGACGAAATATGATACTTATATTGTGGAAAGGTAATCAATTATGTGATTTCTTAGACTTGATGTAGATTGATTAGTCGTGACTTGTTATGTGCGTATTTCTGACTGATAATGACTTTATAAACTGTTGAAACAACATTTTATATGTACGAAATTTTATTCTTCTTCTGTTCCTGTATACACTTATAATAACTATCCAAAATACATGCAGATGTTTATAAGTAATGTATAACTGTCTATAAAATCGAAAGATATAAAAGATTGGTGTATTTACAAATATCTATTATCTACGTGTTACATATGATCTATTTTGTGAGCAGTATTAGACCTTGAAAAATTTTTGACCAATAAAACAAAGAGAAGAAACTTATCTCTGCATGTAGCTCGTGAAAAACAAAATTGACTTCTAAATATGGAAGTCTATTGTAAAAAGATTTTCTAAGCAATTGAGAAGTCCGAATATTGAAGATTTACCTAAAACATGCACTTTTACACTATTGGATCTTCGTCATTTTTACTTACATTTACTATTTCTGGATGGCTAATATATATACGGTTGGAAATAATATTATTCAAGGGGGTGCCGCTTATAATTTTCAATAGAAGGAATAACGAATTTTATATCAAATGAAAACTCCTCAAAAACGGGTTTTATTGATACTAAGTAGTAAGGATTATACAAACTTTTCAATGTCGAAAATAAAAAACTTTCAGAAATTTTATACTTTTTTTGCAGTAGAAAAGTAAGATGTCAGCAATTCCAAAATGGAATAATGTGTTTTTCTTAAATATTTTTACATGATTTAATAGATCTCGTCGAGCTCTACAAAACTATATATATAAAAAAAATTTAAATATAGTTATTAGATTAAAATTCACTGAAAACTGTCTAAAGAATGAACTAAAAGAACGCGCTGTTTTTTGGTATTTTTTATAGAGAAAAAAGTGGCCTTTTTATATTAAATTCAGCTGTTTTCCATTAGTATCTTTATGTAAGATGCTTGAAAACATATTCATTCGATGCAGTCTTTCACGCTGTATCGAATCAATATATTTCGAAACGCCTGAGACAATAAAAATAATCAAAAACGACTAATTTTGTTGAAAATTTCAGTGTTTTTCTTCCATATAAAAAATCTGACATTTTTAAACAGTTTTTCGAATTTTTTCATCACAAAAAAGTGACTCAGAAAATTTTTCGTATATACAGCTTTGTAGAGCTCGACGAGATCTATTAAATCATGTAATAATATTCAAGAAAAACACATTATTCTATTTTTGAATTACTGGCACCTTACTTTTCTACTCAAAAAAACATAAAATTTCTGAAAGTATTTTATGTTCGATACTAAAAAGTTTACATAACTCTTACTATTTAGTTTGAATAAGCTACATTTTGAACGAGCTTTCATTTGATATAAAATTCATTATCCCTTCTATTGAAAATAATAGACGATACCCCCTGGAATAATACTATTTCCAACCGTGTAGTATTGTGCAGAATTTGACGCTCTTTCAAATGAGACTAATTTCAGTCAGATGAGGAAATGTTATCTTGATTCTATTACGTTCGAATGGGTGAAAACTAGAGTGCAATAAAGTAAGATTGAAAATCATCTAATCCTTGTCGAAATCGATTGAATTCGGTTTAAAAAATCGGCGTAAAATTCTGCATTAAATGATTTCTTTCGTTGATCCATTGATGGACCATTCTATGTTCTTATGCGTCCCCATTCTATAAAAAATATGATTTCTTTTTTTAATGAAACCATTGTAATTGAATAGAAAAATATCAAATTAACTCTAGATTATGTATGACAATATAAAGATTTAAATCTAGTTTTAAGTAATTGGTCCAGTTTGTATGCATATGTATAGGTGATTTTATAAAATGAGAGTAAGTTTTTAATAAACTTTTAATTTTCTGTATCATTCAAAAACTATTTCTTAAAGAAAGTTAATTAAAATAAAAAGAAATATTCTATAAGAAATGAATACATGTATTTTACCCGATGAAATAATCCATATTCTTGTAAATTCAATATTCAAACAATTAGATTTAATTTCGTTTTACTTCGTTATAATGAAGAAACTAATTTTAAAATATCATAAGATTTGTCCGGTAATATTTTGAATTATTTTTAGAAAATAAAACCGATGTAATACTACGCTTTTAAAAATATTAATATTTACATGTCTGACATATTGGGAAGACCTTGAAGTTATTATAATTACTCTAAACATTAGATTAAAAAGTATTTTCTCTCTTGATTAAAATCCATCAGTTCTGACACAAACCAACTACATGATTAGAGAAAAATGTATATAGAATTTTTGACAATGAAATTATGTATGGTTAAGATTAGATCAATTGATTTGACTTTCTAGGTTACTCATTGCTTATTTTTATCATAAATCTATAAGATTTAATATTAATATGAAGAGGAAATATGTCTATGAAGGTTATCATTGAATAAAGTTTTACATTTTACAATTAATACATATCGATTTGTGGATGTGCACAAAATCTCAGCAAATTGTTTATTAATTAGAGGTGGCGGCTTGATATTAGTATTAGAAAAATGCTAACACTTTGTATTAGGGTTAAAAAAATTATTTAATCCTTTGGTGTTAGTGTTACAAAAATAATTTAATACTTTGGCATTAGCATTGACTTAAAATTAGTATTAAATTAGCATTATTTAATACTCTTTTTCATAAGCATCAGTATTAAATAATACTAATTCAATACTAATGCTAACGAGGGAACATTCCCAAGTGTCCCCTCGCTTTTGAGTTCGGACTCT
>JAJEKB010019872.1:94156-164739 GCA_022393335.1 Macrotrachela quadricornifera
AAGTGATTCAGCATTTTTAACTGAATTGGATAAATGTAATAATTCATCAATGTGTGATGAAAAACTTAATTGGAATTTAACTGTTGCTAATGAACTTTTTGCAATGATGGACATTTTTGAAGTAGAGTTTATAGTGATCTAACGACAATTAAACGTTCATCACGTATTTATGCTCGGATTATTATTGGTAAACGTCTTTCAATACAATTCATAGCTAGTTAACGTTTACTATATTAATATTAATATTAATATTAAATAATCAAGGAAATCTTTGTGCCATCAATATAATACCCCACAATCAAGTTATCGTATTATTGTAAATAGTTCATTAAAATGAAAAATTGATTTAATAGATTCTAATATTATCCTTGTTGAACCTAGTGATCAGTCTGTAGATAGTAAAAATCAAGTAGTTGTTAATATTTGTTCAAAAGACGAAAGTAACTATTTTTTGCTTTATATATGATATAGATAAATTTTAAAAAACTAAAAGTAAAAAAACAAAAATTAGCGCAAGTTAGAAAATTAATAACTATGTTTTTTTAACGTAACTGGTTTTCAAACGATATTAATCGATATCCATGTTATTATTATAGAAATGTTATTGTAATTCAGATTTATTTAAAAATACAAAATGAGACAACATAATTTCAATTCATCACATCATTGTAATTCAATTAAAAGTCAAAAGAATGAAAATTTTATTGGTACTCATGTCATTGTTACACCTCAATCAATAACTAGATGTAATGGTAATTGTTTTCAGAAAAGTAGATTTATCTTATTATTAAAAATAGTATAAAATATTGAATTAAATTGTTTTTTCAATCTTAGATTTCTATCAATACACATCGCACATGAATAATCCATCAAATATATCTTCTAGTTATTATCCGATGTCTTTCATCGGTAATCCTCCATTTCATCAACCTTCTCACTTAAAAACGATAAATACGAAGCAAAAATTTCTTGATCCATCATCATATCGAGTCACAGTGAGACGAATTACGCCATCTCATGTTGCAGCCGCTGCAGCTGAAATTTATCGATCGCATAAAAACAAAGATTCTAATAGAAATTATCTCAATCAATTTAATAAAACATTAATAAATAACCAACAACAATTTAAAACAACACCAATTTCTAACATACATGAAAAAGGTCATCTTAATTGTAATAATCAGAATACTCCATCAGTACCTTCTAAGAAAATTATATTCTTAAATAATGGTATTCAAGTGAGTAGCACTAGTTTTATTACGACAACTGATGACCAAGTAATGATACAATAAATTAATTACTAATTTCGATAAATTTCAATATATTGTTTTTTTTAGAAAAGCTTTATTAATGATACCATTTCAGAGAAGAATTTTGAACCTTATAGAACCAATGCTCGAACATTCGACGAATTGTCATCGTCTAATAGTATATTGGTCTCATCAAAATTCGATTCAACATTACCAAATATCAATGTAATCAATTATGAGTTACCACTCGATCAAATACCAGTGAATATAAGTGAAGATACAGTAACAAAAAATGATATCGATGATATTTCTAATAAGAAGTCGATTACAGAACAAATAGAATTAATTGATGTTAGCGCAATTGAAGAGTACTCATCTGTTCAATCTGAACGTATTATTGATAAAGCTGAGAGACAGGAGTGATAATCCAACAAAGAGAAATGTAGTCCATTAAAAAGTAAGTAAATACACATGATTTTCCCCTCGACATTTATTTGATTCAAAACTAATCGAATTTGTTACATAAAGTTAATGATTTTATATAGTTTCCCATCATGATATGTCAAATGAATCGAACATCAATATTACTGAATCTATAATTGCAAAATCTTCTGTCAACATATCACATTCATTAACTCTATCCTCATTATTACCGCCTAATATAGATGATGTAAAATCCAATGAAATACTCTTTCATTCATCTTGATGTTTAAAATCCATACCATCGTTAATCAATAAAAAACAAAAATCCTTAATTGATATCATCAAACCTAATTAACTATTGTGTATTGCTCGATCAATTCGTGATTTTGGTTTATTAAATAATCAAATTACAATGCAAAATTTCCAACAAAATTTTCCATCCTTCTATATTTTCCTTGGTTGTCCTCTTTATTTAACCTAAAGTGATAGTAGTATAACTGAAAAGAAAAAGAAACTATTGTTAATCATAAAAAGTTAGTACAATCGGTGTTATTAAAGAAGGGAAAAGACATTTAGTGAGAATGAAAAATAAATATATTGATCCTAAATAATAACATGCTCACACGCACATATATTTGCTTGAGTTTAGTTTTCAAATTGAAGTTACGCTGCTTTAGCTTTTTGTTTATCGCCAGCTTCAGTGCCCGTTTTTTTTTGTCCAGCTACTAAAGCTATAAGACCATCAGTTGATAATGATTTAGGTCGTTCTAATGGAAATCCTAATGCTCGTGACCATATCATTTGAGCGAGTACACCGAGCGCACGTGAAACACCAAATAAAACAGTATAAAAATTCATTTCCTTCATACCATAATGCTAGAAAAAAATAACATACAAATAATATAATAAACTAAACTAAACTAAACATAAACGTACTTGAAGAAGAACACCTGAATGAGCATCGACATTTGGCCATGGATTTTTAACTTTACCAAGTTCACCAAGTATTTGTGGTACAACTGTATAAAGTTGTGAAACAATTTTAAACATATTATCATTTGGTAAATGTTTAAGTGCAAAATCACGTTGACATGAATAACGTGGATCAGTTTTACGTAAAACAGCATGTCCATAACCGGGTACAACACTTGTTTTAAGTGTATCATGAACATATTGTTTTATTTGTGCATCAGTTGGTGTTTCACCAATTTTTTCAACTAATTTTGTTATCCAAATTAATACTTCTTGATTTGCAAGACCATGGAGTGGTCCAGCAAGACCATTCATAGCAGCAGCAAATGATAAATAAGGATCAGAAAGAGCACTACCAACAAGATGACTTGTATGTGCACTTACATTGCCACCTTCATGATCACTAATTTAAATAGAAAACAAATATAGATTTCATTTTTAATAATAATAATAAAATTCATTTATCTTTACCTGTGAATAGTCAAATAAAGTCGAAGTAATTCAATGAATTGCTTATTATCATAACCTAACATAGTAGCAAAATTCCATGACCAATCTTTTTTTGAATCAATAGCACCAACAGCTGTTCCATCCCGATATAAATTTCGATAAATAATGGCAGCAATTGTTGGTAATTTAGCAATTAAATCCATTGAATCTTCATAAATATACTAGAAAAAAAAATAAAAATTCAAAATTCATTTCATTTCTTATCTAATAAAATGAAAAGATACCAACTTCCCAATATTTGGATTTGTGTACATTATCCGAATAAGCTTTAGCAAATTTTGAACCAAGATTAAGTACATTAATAGCAGCACTAAATTGTGACATTGGATGAAGTTGTGCTGGAAAATTATTTAACATTGTTACAACATGTTGAGGAATATCAGCACGATTATTCCATTCTTTTGTTACCCAATCAACCTTTAATTATAAAAAAAATTCTTTTTCTTTAAATTATTTATATAAATAATTACTTGTTGTTGAGTTGGTATTTGTGATGTAACTAAAAGCCAAAATAGACCTTCAGGTAATGGTTCTTCACCTCCTTTTGCTTTTGGTAATTCAGCTTGACATTCTTTTATTGTTTTACCACGAAAACGGATACCTTCATTTGCATCTAATACTGATGTTTCGTAAACAAGACCTTTAATGCCACGCATACCACCATAAATCTATTTAAATGAATTATAAAAAATTTAAGCAAAAAAGAAATTATTCTATCTTACCATATCAACAGTTACTTGTCCAATTGGTTTATCCTTATGTTCAGCTTTAAATGCCGCTACACGTTTTTGTTCCTTTGGAACAAGATCACGTAAAACTTCTTTTAAATCCTAAAAATTAATTAAAAACAAAATAAAACATTATTTATATGATAAAATATAATAAAAGTAATATACAGTTGCTTGTGTTGATGAAAAACATTTTGTTTGTAAACCAACAAGATGATTCTATATGAATAGAAAAACAATATAATTATCATTAGGAAAAATATTATTAAAATACTGTTCGAATTGTTGAATTTATGAGACGAGTAAATGATCGAGTAGCAAGTGGCATTTTCTTTATTTTTTTTTGTTAAGATCTAAAATATTTTATGTAATATAATTGATGACAGTGCAAACGAGCACAACAATGAACTGTATACTACCATCTTTAGCTTTAGTAAACACGCATAATCCAGAGATTATTTAGCCAATGAGACGTTAGTGTCTCATTGTACCCTTAGTAAACGTAAAATTATTTCGTGATGGTTTGCGACATCTTGGCAAATGATGTTGATTTTTATTTATTTATTAAACTAATTTATTAGTATAGTTTTTCAATTGATTGAATATTTTTGCCTAATAGTATCGACATTTATAAATCACACCTTTTTTTTCTATTCGATCTATTATGTATTAGTTATTGATTAAATTTTGGTTCAACTGTTTTTGATGAAAGACGTACAATAATTTCTGACAAAATAGTTTTGCCCTGAAGGATCGTTTATTCTTCACAATGTAATGGCATTATCTTTATTATTCTCTACTGTGAATTCGTTAGATGTTTTCCTTACATCATAATAAAATGCTTTTAACATTTTTTCTCTCTAAATTTATTATCTATCTGTCCTTTTCTCTTCTGTAATGTAGTAGATTTATAATAAACACGATTTGATGTTCCCTTATGAATAAAGACTTTATTATTGTCAGAACATAAAATCCACCAATGGTTTTTTAGAATTCATCGATTATATGATATTTTAGCTAGAGAAATATACACTTGCCAACATTTGATATTTCAATATTTTATAGCTTTACAAAAAACACTTTCAACTAATATTAAATCTAAGAATTGATTACAGTCAATTCTGATGTCCCATTTATCATTCCGTATACTATTCCTCATTAGATCCGAAAAAAAAATAATAATTTCAACATTTCTATATACGGTTTAGTAACTGATTTACAACATTTTCAATATACTCATGATATCACATTAAAAGCTATAAAGTAAATGGCGGTAGACTGTAAAATGGATTTGACAATGATAGTATATTAACAAATAAAATAGATATATAATCGTGAATTGTGAAAATAATTGCTACCAACTTCATAAATTGTACATATAACCATTTGATGGATTGAAAACAGTATATCTCGAGAGGACGTATTGTGTCTCTCAGTAAGCTTCTCCTTTCTCTCTACTTAAAATAGATCTTTATCCATTTTAAATAAATATCAAACGTTATTATATTATTTTATTAAAGATAATTCTCAATATATATTTTAAAATAATTCATTAATTTATAACAATGCTTGCTTAGCAATTGATAGAAAACACGAAAGATGAACATATCTTCATGATATTTTAGTTGATCATCTTTCATTCCATTAAAAATAGATAAACAATAATATGATGATGATGATTCATAATTGTCTATTTAATATATAAGAATGGATTTAATTTTGTTTTATATAATATCTTAGTACAATAACAGATTCATTATTTAATAGATGAATAACATTCAAATTAGCATCCAGATTCATCGATGCATTAATTTGTATTTTCTCATAACTAGGATAATATATTCTGGCGTCGATAATAGTTTGTTTTATTAATTCTTTTCTTATAATAGTTACGAAATTTGACCTTCGATTAACATTAGTTTTATCACATTAGATTATTATCACTGATCTGATGCATAGAAAGTATATATAAAATGGTTCAAAAACGAATTATCTCATATCAAATGAAAAGAAATGAAACTTAAATGGAATTCTGAACAGTTATCAAAATGATATTCTATGTCATCTTTTTGAGTTTGTGAAAAATAGATAATCTATTGAAAGTTTCGAAATAAAAAACTTATTTTGCAGTACAATTAAGATGATGAATAGATAGACGTTTCAGTGTACAGATGATGCTACTTAAGCCTATTCTGAAAAAAGAATCTAAAAGTGTCATAAAGTATAGCTCCTTCGCGTATATACTTTCTTTTTCTTTATATTAACTTGATGAATTATTCTTTTCTGTATTTCATAAAATGAATGGAAAGAAAAGCCACAGCAATAATCCTAATGCATATTAGGAGCTGAATATATATGCAACAAAAGGTTCGGCATTCCAACTAATTTATGATAAGACTATGTATACATATTGTTTGTAGAATTTATAAAGTTAAGTTGCAGAAAACTAGATCTGTTAATCTTTCTACAAAAGTACTCTCAATTATTCGTAAGAAAGAGTCGTTTTGTCCGTTGAAAAATATTAATAAAAAACATATTTAATATAATGAGAGCTTTTTTTGAGTTAAGCATAAAACAAAATTATATTAAGATTCATGGTATTCGCAATATGTGTAAATTCGAAGTATGTTGGATCGAAAGAAAGATTATACAATGCAATATGATTTGTATTATATGATGATCCTTATACGGATTAAGTAATATTTTCTTTTGAAAAGTGAGCTGCTTGCTTGAATTCATTTATTTTTTATGGATACATAATCTGTAAAGATCTTTAACGTTTACAATTAGTTACCGGGTCGTATGACTATATTGACATCTTTAAGCAGGCTGATACGTAATATCAACCATAGTCAATATGAGAAGTGATAATGTTCATCGAGACTTTAATATTATGTATAGTAGTTTTAGATGGCTTGCTTTGAAAATTTCTGAAGAAACTATATTTTTCATATACAAAATTGAAGACATTAAGTTTCTAATATATGTTAGTACTTGCAGTATATAACTGGATACTCTTTATCGTTCTATAAAAATAATTTGATGATTAATATTCTTCATAACCATGTATTTTAATATTTCTGATGTTTCTTTTCTCAATCTAAGAAAAAAAAAGTGAATTCAATCTGAAACTTTGCGCGAGCAAATATTTTGTAGTCTGATGATGCTATTGTTACTTCATACAATTAATGAAGCATAATAATCTCATATTGTAACATTTACTTAATGTCTAGTTCTACTTGATTATAAGCGACACTAATTTCACACAGTCTTGTACATAATTGACTTTTTCTACCAAGGAAACATATCCGAGAACTAAGAGTGGATGCATTTTGTAAAACTCAGTGAATTATAGTTGCCTGGAAAAGGGTTCGGTTTTCGAGAATATAGTATGTTTTTAGTGTCATATAGGTAACTATTTCTATGATATTTTAACCATATCACGTCAGAATAATCTCCAATTTTGATGAAATAGTCCGCATTTATAGAGCTTTCACTTCTAAATATTTTGATAAAAAATTTTTTGAAAATACTTTTGTTTTGATGAGGATACACACAAAATACTGTACACAGTAAAAACCAAAAACCTCTGAAAAAAATTTGGAGATTTTTAGGGTTTTCACTGCTTACATTATTTTGAATGTATCTCCATACAAACAAAAGCGTTTTTGAAAAAATATTTCTGTGAAAATGCACAGAATTAAACGCTCTATAAATGCGAACCATTTCATCAAATTTGGAGATCATTTTGGTACAATACCATTGAAATATCATAGAAATATCCAGCTTTAACACCACAATCATTCGATCTTCTCGAAAACAAACTATGGATACGAATCCTTTTCAAAGTAAACATAGTTCATTGAACTCTACAAGATGGGATCATTCTCGACTCTACAGTGTTCTGACGCTTGGATATGTTTTCTTGTTAGATCTTGAGGATATTGAAGATTTTGATACAATTCAACATGATTTTCGAAAACAGTGTGGTCTAAAAATCCTTGATCCTTTCATTATTTCACTAAACTGACATGACTATTCCTATATGTTAAAGTAATTTTCGAGCCATATAAAATCATAGTGCGAAACTATTCATGTGAGAATGCTCTGAAAAAAAAATACGATGCATACAATGCGAAAGTCTGAAATTTTGCGTGTAATCCTATGCATTTTTAAACATTATAATATTGTCTTCAAATTACAACTTTTATAAGAACTGAGCAAAAAACTTTTGTAATGCCCTATGTATATAGACTATTCTGTAATTTGATGAATAACAAGTCGTTATTGATTGTAATTAAGATAGAAATATGTTCTAAAACTCAAGAAAAATCAATTACTCTCGATATCTATATCACAAACTTATATTTAATTGTCTAATACATTTTTTACGCCAACATGACGATTTTTATTGATTACCATTAAAAGCAATTTAATTCATTCGCTGTTTTATTCTCTTTATTTCTTATCTACAATATTTTTTATTATACAAATGATAATTAAAAATGAAAATAAATATTCTCTTTGAAATTCATTTCAAATGTTGGATGATCCGTAACATATGACAGAACTTTGCATTTCATATTTTAATCTCCAAATACATTTCATTAAAAATAACAGTATATACTACAGTTTATAATTACGTCTTTCGATCGATTCAATTTTGATAGTGTGAAAATGATGTTATTTTTTTATTACAAAATCAATTCCCTTTTACTCATTTCATATTTTTATAATTGTTCTCTGGAAACTGTAGAACTTATCACGTTACGTCTTTCGAGACATTCTATTTTTCTTTTAATAGAGCATATTTAGAGATTAAAATATGAAATGCAAAATTCTGGCACATATTACGAGTCACTCGATAGTTTCTAGTTTGTTTAATTTTAATTTTTAAGAATTTCATAGATTTATATCTAGTTTATTTGTATTACGCTGTATATAAAAATAAAGCACATCACATCATTTTGAATGTGAACAACCTATATATAAAAAAAAGAAACATATCAATTATTGAAAGCAGAGAAATGTAGATTTTTATTATTATAGCTCATCATCACTTGTTTGTTTTGGTTGTATTCTTTTAACATTTGATAATGATCAACTTTTACATAATCTTGAATTATACTGAAATTGAAAATTTGTTTTTTGTTCTGATTGTAAATATAACTGGTGAGTTTCGTATTGTAACTGAGTAATATCATTTCTTAGTTGATTTAATATTCGTTCTCGATTATTGTTGACTGTTGTAATAGCAGTGTGTGAAGCTGGTCGAAATACACCTAACCAGAAAGGTAAGTGCCATTAATATCGAGAACGCACACATATTGAAACAAGAATAATAAATACGATGATACTTATAACAATGGGCCAAACAAATATTGGTGCATGTCGCATAGTGCCAGCAAAAAATGCTGATAAAGCTTCACCTATTGGTCCTAACGGCGTAATAAAATATTGAACAATAGTCATTGACATAGCCTTAAAGTAGAGAGAATTCTTTCATTTAAATTTGAAAAATATCAAATGGATATATTTGAGATAGAGTAGCTTGTGCATATGGCCTAGCATACATTGCTTTATAATATTCAAGACACTCATCGATTGATGATTGATAAAATCTTCTGAAAAAAGAATTAATCGCAGCAACAAATCCTTCTGTTCGACTTTGACATTCTTCTGGCAATTCTTTTATTAATTCATAGTCGATTTTTGCTGTTGCATCCTATGAAGTGAACTTCATTTCTATTTCAACGAAATAAAAATCTTACTCGATATAGTGTATAATAATTTTGTACGACAGAAATGTTAAAACACGCTATGAAAAAAAATACAAGTCATCCAGCATAACGCATATGACTACGAAAGATAATGATATTGGGTACCACAACTATCAGAAGAACAAAAATATTCTAAAAAGAAAATGACTCAATTCATGAATTACATTCCTTCAGTAGTTATTTTTTAATTATATATCTCTACATCAGATAAGTACATAAGGAACACCAAATGTAATAAAATTATTTCATAATTATAATTTTTCCCTCTATGATAAGATCATTCAAATTCTCTATATTATGACGTGTAGAGCAAGACGCTAACATTCTGTTTAGCAATACAGAGCTAGAAGAATAACTTTTAATTCTATCTTTGATAGAATACTCATTTGCATATTTATGATTAGGCGGTAGATTAGGACTTTCCAATTCTGTACTTCATCGATTCTATCGTCCTTGAGAATACAATGCTAATGTTAGTCATCTTTGATTATGAAAATGTTTTAACTTCAAAGTCTCAGTCACTAAGTTAACTTACTGATAAGAAGTTCTTTTTATTCAATAGTAATTATAGTGTTTCTTTGGATATCTGAAAACCTGTTTTCTGGCCTCTTTCTATTGATTTCATACGCTTCAAAAGGTAAGTTTATTCAATCGACTTAAGTTTACATTTACTATTCTTAATATAGATTCTACGTTTAGTAATCTTTTTCAAGGAACAATAAATGTAGTCAATTTGTATTTCATGAAAACGTAGAAAAATAAAATGTCTCGCAAATCAATAAGAATACAATAATGAAAAGAAGATTATAATCTGATGTTTTAGAATAACTTAAGATTCATTAATATTTATTCTAACAATTAAATTGACATCAAATGAACGTATCCATGTTGGCCATGTCAAACTGGAATATGCTGATATATTTTCTTCGGTTATCTATGCATTACGTGTAAGATAATCAGCAATAATATGTACATTATGAAGAACATCCTCCTTTACAAAATAAAACTTGTAATAGATAATGAAAATTTAAGAAGAAGAATTAAACCTGTTCGTAATCTGAAGGAGAAGCAAATTGTTTAATTCGATTGAATTCATTTGAAGAAAAATCAATTATTAAACGATACTCTTTAGCATCTTTCGACTAAATAAACACTTAATATTTTAAAATATACTTAATAAGATTAAAGAAACAGAATACATACAGATAATTTGTCTATCCAACTTTTAATGAACGAACGATAAGCCATTAGAACAGTTCGATATTGAATTGTATGTGTTGGTGGACATCGTTTTTCATCTGTCTAAAATTTTACCATTACTAATCATAAATAGAAAATTAGTCAGTGAATAAGACATACATGATTTGATATATGTTCATAAACATTATCTTTTTCTTTTTCTAATCTGTCATCATATGTATTATCCCCTTGATTCGGAAGCTTGATCTTGAACATTCTGGAACATATAAAATATATTGGCTTTTTGAAAAACTTGATTTTTAGAACCAATATGATCATGAAATATATTATTCCATCCAATAATCAAAGGTGATATTGACAACAGATAAAAAAACGTAATACCAGATTTTAGAACGTCCAAACGTGTTTTTTTTTTTGTTTAAAATCAAATGAAGAGTAGCATACATGTACTGCTTTATTTATCTATACGTTCTTTGCTCTCGTTTATCAAATTGTTGACGAATCTACAAAGAAATATATGCCATGAAAGGGACTATTCATCCTTCAAGAATGAATGATGACTTTTTTTGTTAGGAAACACATCTTAAAACCGTGTCTTGAAGGTGAATTTCTTGTAATTCCATTAATTGATCAATTTAATTAGCAAAACATTGTTTATAAGAAAAATAGTATCGTAAAATTTAAATCTATATACAGGCAACTTATACAAGATTACCTCAAATTAATACCGTCAGTTGGAAGTAACATATTTAATCATTTTCAGATTGTTCAATAAATTTTTGTGTAACTTTTTTTATGCAAATTTTAGCTAAAAGTGGTAGGTTAATTCCAGATTGAGTAAAAGTATTTTCTTAACTAATTTCAAAATTATGATAAAATAAAATATATGGAAGAAAGTTCAACTTAGAATTCTAATCAATATCATATAAATATTCTAAAGATTTAACCGTATGTACGTCATCTAGATAAAACATATCATGTGGCGCACTCTTTTAATCTCGTCAAAACCAATACATTGTTGTTTACTTCCTGTTCCTCTTTCTCGCATCACAATAAAATTAATATACAAAAAAAAATTTATTGTCGAAAAAAGAACAATATCTCATTCGTTAACGATCTTTACAAGTAAAAAAAGATTATTTCAATAATAATGTTCAATAAAATTAATTTATTTAGTTTCTTACTGTTTTTTTTAATTTTGAACAGACAATGAATTTCAATTTTACTCCAAATCAAGCTGCACAAGGAGCAAATTATGCTGGACGAGCTATGAATGCATTTCAGACAGCTGTTAATGTCGATAATCAACAGCAACATCCTGAAGGAACAACATTTTGGTTTCGTTGGATTATTCGAGTTGTTGCAATTGTTACTGGAATTCGTAAATATTGAGAAAAAAAAATTTAAGTAATTTTCTATAAATAATTATCTTGTTTTTCTTTTCATTAGTTGCCATGATTTGTGGATTATTAGGTGCATTGGGTTTCTCACCAAGTTGTCTAATCGCTGGTGTTATAACGATGTTTGTATATTGAATTTTTTCAAGAAAATAAATTTGTTTTTATATATTTATTAGTTTTCTTGGCTTTGCATTAATTATGTTTGAAGTACCAATTTGTTGTCAATTTGTGCAATATACACAACCGATAGCACAATTTTCCGAAAGACGTCCACCATGGCAAAAGGCTGCACTTTATTCTGTGTTAGTTCAACGAAGAACAAAAAAATTAATAAAGATTATATTTTTTTTTATTATTTAGGCCAGCTCTTGTTCCTATTATTTTCTGTCAATCACCTAGTATTGTATTTGGTTTTATTTGTTTACTAGTCAATGGAGCTATTCAATTTATGTTAGCTGTTGGCAAAAAGTAATTTCGAAATTGATGTTTATTTATTTTCTAATTTTGTTTTTACAGAGCGCCATTACAAGAAATGCTTCATCGAGCAGGTGCAGGTCCAGGTGCAGGTGTTGATAATCGTGGACCACCCGTACCTGAAGGTCCACCAGTAAATGTGGCAACTAATTCAGGTGATAAAGGTTTTAATTTTACTCCATTACATTAAATGAAACAAGTCATTCTCATTTTCAATGGTGACAATGAATCAATAAGAAATATTTTATTTGTCATCACTATTTAATAATATATATATCTCACTATTTGTCTCATTTTATTATTTGTAAAATCAGATTTAGTCAATATTATATGTATATTCATTGTTGTTAACCTTCTTTACCTGTATAAATGGTTATTTTTTTTTCTTCTCTTGCTTTAGTTCATCGTATTGTTGTTTTGTGCAATTGTGATTTTTTTTGTTGTTGTCATGAGAATGTTCGAACAAAATTTTACATAAAGACACGATTTCAAAAAAATGAGATTAAGAAAAAAAAACAAATAATTGATTGAAATGAAAAAATGTAAAAATCTTTAATATTAAGATAATTATTATATTGAACAACTATTCATATTTTAAATAGTACTTGAATTATCCGATAGAATAAATAATTGAAAATAAGTTTGTTTTTTTGAAATTTTAGTGTAAATTAATATAACAACTGATACAATTTATAAAAAAATCTATTTAGACTTCTACGTTAAGAAAATTGAATTACTTATTATTGTGACGCATTGCGTTCTACTCGTAACGTTCCAATGACTTCTGGAGAAAACATAAGTTACATTATATTTTATTTATTTTGCTATGTAGATTATTCTAATTAAAATATCGAGAGATTGAATAAAAATCTATTTTGAATTGTTATGTGCAACAAGAAAAGAGATACAGATTTTATACAGCATATTCGGAAAAAAAACATGTTTTTCGTCCTTCTTTTATTGAATTATATTTATATTACGGGAATAAATAAAAGCAAGAAGACTAATTTGAAAAGAACAAATAATCCGTTCTTTGGTATTTATCATTAATTATTCATCTTTTTATCCAAACTTTACAATTCATATTAATAGGCCTTAATAGAAGGTATTAAACATCATTATATATTATCTCTTTAACACATCATTTATATACTCAGCATAAAAATAATGTATGAAAATACAAAAACTAGAAGAGAAATATTGTATTGAGTTTTATTATAAAATAATAATATCAATTCGTTCTTAGAATTTCATTTTATAATAAAATTTTTGTGTACAATCTTGTGATTATTTAGCGAGAAAAATAATATAAATAATTTATATGTAATAGAAATTCATTTGTTAGTATATTAACGAATGAGCCAATTGTTCATAAATATTTTCCAAATATTCGATATTTTCAATCGAATTAAACTATTATTTAGTAACTGAAGTAAAATTTTGCATAACTTAATTCTTTCTCATTATGAGTTTAGAAATTTTGTATCTGTTTTTTTCACGAAAGTAATAAGAGAATCTTTGAATATCATGAGAAATTGGTTTGAATGAAAAATCAACATGTACTTAGTACTTCTATAAGTCATTTCACACAGGTTCTACATATACTATGGTTTGATCAAAACAACGGATTTTGCAAAAATGGTGGTAAGAGGAAAATACAAGAAAATCTTGATACTTTATCAAAAATAACAGGAAATTTCTTATTAATTTAGTTTTTTTTAGATCTTTCAAAGATTTCTTGACAAGTTTCAAATAAAATCTGTCGAATAGCTTCTAAGTTCGGACTTGAAAAGTATATAAAATTCTGGTTCTAATCCATAGATTTAAACTCTTCTAAGACACATTGTTAGGGAGAAAAAGTAAGCAAAAATTTTATTTAAAAACTTTCGATCCATTTCGTTAGCTGTTGTAATTTTTATCATTTGTTGATCAAATTAATTTGTTTATATCTAAGAATCTCTTTATAAAACCATCAAGTCTTTTTGTTTTTCAAAGCAATTTCTTAATGTTTGTTTATTATTTTTATTCTTTTTTCTTTCTTTATCTCTCAAATAATCAAGTTGGTAATGTAAGATGTCAAAACGAGAGAAATGCAAATTAAAAACAAATAATAATAATAATAATAATTGCCAAATGAAAAAATTTGTTTTATTTCGATTTTTGGCTAGTTTGTTGTGTTGTTGGTGCTGTTTCTGGTACAACAGCTACTTTTTTCGATTTCATAACCATAGCAACAATACGTTGTTCTTCGATGAGAAAAGCTCGAACAATACTTTTAAGAAAAAAAAATCAATTAGAACAAGAAAAATTTAGGTTTTTTTATAAAATATTTCTTACCGAAGACGAACACATTTAGCACATCGTGAACCTCCATAAGTACGTGAAACAGTTTTTAGTCGTTTTGTCATTGACATACGTTCTTTTGGACGAGATGCTTTTATCTAAATAAATTTAATAAGAATAATAATATTATGAAAAATAAAACTTACGCCTGGTAATTCAACTTTACAATCACCACATTTTGGTACTGTTCCTCGTTTTTTAACATATTGAAATGTCAATTTACCACCGGGTGTTTTTACACTAAAATATTTCAAAAAAAAAAATTTTTTTTTTAATCAAATAAAAAAAAGTATTTAGACATACACTTTGACCCGATTTGATTTGGTATTATATGATAAACGACGACGATAGGTTAATCGTTGGACCATTTTTTTCTATATATATTAATATTTTTATTTATAAAATGATCTTAAATATACTAAAAATATAAAGACCAAAAACTTGCGAAAAAAATCTTAAAAAATAATAAATAAACAAATAGATTTTACATATATATATTTCGATTGGTTAATAATTAATATCGAATAAAAATAAGATGCGAATCATCGAACCTCGCTAAAAATGCATTTCTATGTTAAAATAATCTTTATAAAGGATGTTACTTAGTTATTGGTATTCATTAATGGTATTATTAATTTCAATAAAATTATTTTATTATTATATTTTATTTTAAATGTCTACACGTTTTCAAGGAAAAAGTGTGCCTGGTGGTCGATTAACACCATCTAATTTAAGCACATCAACAACGACAACAAATTCAACATTATCACCAACTTCACCATCAACATATGTAACTAGTGAATCTGATCAATTATATCTTGGTAAAATAAAATAATTTAATTTATATATTAAAAAAGAAAATTTTTATAAATTCTTTAGATCGTATTAAAGCACGAGAAATTATTTCGGAAGCATTTCTTCAAGTAAATAGAATTAAACCTGATGATCCAATTGATTTTCTTTATAATTAGTAATTTATATTGAACGACAAAAAAAAATATTTTTTTCCTTTGTTTTTTTTTTTCAAATTTTTAGTTTTGATAGTCAATGTCAAACAAAACCTTATGAAAAAGCATTATCACGTTTACGTCTTGCCGATCCTAAACATCCATCTTTTGAATCTTTACTTGTTGAACTTTATTCAAATTTTAATATATGTAAGTTTAAATACAAACAATAAATTATAAGTTTTATTCAATAATCTTTTCTTACTCTTTTAGTGAATGATGATATGTTATTACTTAAAGGTGATTTATATAATAGATTATTAGAAAATCTTTGTAACAAGTAAGAAAATTAAAATGTTATCGGTTACATGTTCAAAGAGCGAAAAGCAAAATAGCGAAGTTTAGAAGAGCGAAATACCAAAACAGCAGAGAAAAAACATCAAAGAAAAACAGAGAAATAAGCATATTATTTGACCATTTCCAATAATTCTTTCTAATCAAACAATATCCACTATTTTCGTTTTCATGTACATTTTTATTTGTTTCTATATTTCTATCATTGACAATGGGTCTTTTATACCATAATGCATGCATTTTCGGTTTATTCCATCACGAATCTAATAGTCACATCGCTATTCATATTATCCACATTTTTGACCAACATCAAAGCATTAGTTCTTTAGCTGCGAAGTTTTTGCGGAAATCTCAGATTATATTGAGCACATCTTCATCTTCGTATTGTTTTGTATGTATCTTCAGTTGAAAAATCTAGAACCAACCCAGAGAAGTCTCGTGCAATGAGCCTCAATAGCTTTTAAAAAGATGATCTTCATTTTTATCTCAACCTTTTTTTGACTTTCAGGAAATTCGATAGTGAATCGGTTTCATCTATTCGACAATTCGAAAGATGCCTTGTTCTTTGGATCCTAAACTTGTATTAAATGTATCATGATAAATGAAGTCTATAACTAAAATTACACTAAAAAGTGTTTAATAAAGGTTTGGTATAAACCAATATTAAATTTAAATCTACAGATTTTAATTTATCTAAAAATTACTGTGATGCACATTTGCATTACCCACAACTGAAAGGTTAATGGATCGAAGCACTGATTTAATGATACGAAGATTGACTTAGATGAATACTTAAAATCTTTATTTTTTCTAGTTTCTAGAGATGTTCAAACTAAAGTATAATTTTGGTGTACTATAAATTCTCTGTTACGATCCTTTTGATGAGTATATCGTATTAAGTAAATTTATATATATTCGATATCGTTGTTTTCACTATTTTGAGTGTTGCCATTTTTCTTTCGTTCTTTAACAACATTACCAATTTATCTTATATAAAATGAATGAATATTTTCTTGAATTTTTTTTAGTCAAGCTTCGTTTGGAACTAAAGATCATCGTACAACATTACTTTCACTTGTTAGTCTTCGTCCGCATGATGCTGTCAGTTTTAATGTATTTAAATATGGCATTCAAGCTATTCTTCTTGCAAAAGGTTAGTACAAAAAAAAATTATTCTAAGGGATATTTAATTGATAAAAAAGAAGAAGTGCAAAGATTAAATATTATGAAAGTGTTGTTGCATGATAACGATGTGGTTTATGATTCGATATTTGTCGAATTGTATTCGTATGTTTGTCTTTGTTTGTTGGTATATCTGGTAAAATTGGTATATGTTCAATTTCTTCTTCTAAACGTTCAAGTTCATCAGCTGATTTTAAACTTTTATATAATTTCCATTCATCATGTTCTTCATTTTCAATTAATTCTAAGTTAAAATTTGCATCACTTCGTCTTGTACTTTTATGTAATAAATATTCTCGTGCATGTTCACTTAATTTTGTTGCTAATGTTTTCATTAATATATCAAGTATATCTTTTATTTGAGCTTCTTTAGCTAAATCAACAGCTGTCATACCTTCCCAATTATTTAATAATGGATTAGCACCATTATCAAGAAGACTACGAACAATTGCTGCATGATTAAACATAGTAGCAGCATGTAAACACTAAAATAATAAATACAAAATACAAAAAACAACTATTTTTTTATTCTACAAACTGATTCTCCATTTTTGAGTAAATTTATATTTGGTTTAAATTTAAGTAATTTATTAACTAATGAATCATATCCTTTTTGACATGCTTTAAATAATGGTGTGGCACCATCTTCACGTGCTAAATCAATTGTATCATTAATATTATTAATATTTTCAATAAAATAATCAAATATTTTTTCATGTCCATATTGAACAATAAAAAATAATGGTGTAACACCATCTAAACGTTGCATTGATGTATTACATTGTTCAGTTGATATAAGCATTTCTACAATAGTGAAATGTCCATTTTGACATGCCAACATAATTGCTGTTGTTCCATCATTCATTTTTGCATTCATATTTGCTTGAAATTTAATTAATAATTGAACAATATCATTAAAACCACGTTCACATGCAACATGTAATGGTGTTGAACCATCAAATGTTGGTAAATCAACAATGGCTTTATATTTATTTAATAGAAGTTCAACAATACGTGTATGATGATATAATGTAGCAAAATAAAGTGATGAACCACCTGTAATACGTCGTACATTTGGATCAGCACCATTACTTAAAAGATATTCTGCACATGAATAATGTCCACGTGCACATGAAAGTAATAATGCTGTTGAATTTTCTTTATCACGACAATCAATTGGTATATGTGCTTTTGTTATAAGTTCTTGTAAAGTATTTAAATCACCAGTTAATGCAGCAATATGAAATTTTTGATTCAATATACGATCGGGTGCACTCGATGGTGATAGATGTGGAGATGGAGATAATGAACGTGATATTAATTTATTGGTTTTTGATGATGATAAAGTAGTTATAGACTGATGTTTATAATTTGTTTGTTCGACTTTGTCATTATTTTCTTCTTCGTCTGCTGCTGCTGCTTCTTCTTCTTCTTCTTGATGATGATCTTCAGGTATTGAGCTAAGAAATTTTGAATCGGTATTCATTGATATTATCATTAATTACATTTGAGATTTAATTATTTCTTGTGTTCATTTAATTAATCGTAATAAAAATATCTTTCAACAAAGACAATGTTAGCAATAGTAATAATTGTAACAATAGAGAATTACAAAACACAATTACTACTCGTTCGTCTTTTTGCTAAGATATAATACTCGTTGTACAAATCCTTTTTCTGCCTACATATATATATATATCTTTCTCATCGGACACACACAGAATAAGATGGCTAAGCAAAATAAAGAGAAGAAAAAAATACTTTGTTAAGAATACTGATGAATATAGGAATAAATATGGGTATTGTCTTCCTTTTTTTCCTTGTATATTATTGCCGATTATAGCTTATATTTCTGTCGTTCATGTTCCGCAGTTCTTATCTGTTTATCCAATCTCTGTCAATGTGACGATACATGTATAAGAAAAGTCAATATAGAATTCTATCAAGATGAAAGAAAAAGACTTGTCAAGCTTTTATTAATATAATAGACAGATAGATTGTCTTTTATTTTTAAGATATAAAAAAAATTTGAAAGAATTGTAAAACTATTTATTTGATAATTTAGAATTTGATAAATTAGTTCGATCCTTATACAATTCATTGGCTAATTATGCTGGTACAAATTTGGACATTGATCGATCTTTATGTGAAATTCTTTTACAAATACTTTCGGATTCTCTTGGAACGATTAATAAAACACAGAATAATGCTTTCAGGTGATTTGTTTATGAATCAATTAGTAAGTTAGATTATTTGCTAGAGACAGCATGAATTTCTACAGTATATGTAAATTTGTATAAAATATGTTTGCGGTATAATATATGCAAAAGTGTCATAAATGTCAATCAAATGATATCCCTCGAAGCTAACGGCTAGGGCTATGATAAATCACTGTATTTTGCATTCGCTATTTTCTTGTTTCATGAAATGTTTTTATTCCAAACCAAATATATAATATCTTTCTTTTCAGAATAGATAAAAATTAATTTTATTGGTTTTTCTGTTTATGTGAAGTAGAGCAGTTTTCAATATATAAATAATATATTTTTGCTCTGTCAGTTGACAAGCTATAGCGGTGAATCATATTATATTAGATTCCTTTGTTGATATCATCTCATCTATAATAATGCACCACGTTGAGATTAGAATTGGTCAATGGTCATCGTTAACTATAAATAAAATACATGAAAGTGTCCTTGTTCTGAGTCCGTGTATTTATTTGTGTGTGACATTGTACTGCCTTATTGATACATGAAATTTTCAGATAACTATTTTTTCATCTTTAGGGCGTCTTGTAAGTATTATTTCTCATTGCACAGAGTGTTAAACCATTAGAATGAACATATCGATATTATCAAGGAGTATGAAGAAGATGAATACATAAGAAAGACAGAAAAATTGGTCAAAATTAAAATCACATGATACATAGAGACTTATACATTTTGATGATTCAACACTGCATTATTATAGACGAGACAATATTGGAAAAAATGAAATTCAAAGTTACAGTTTCTCGATTGACAAAACAATGATATATCGCTTGTATTTTGATAGTTGCCCTACTGCGCACAATCAGTAAAATAATTAAGTCAACTCCTATGTATTCTGAAATTCGACATATTAATGAACTAGCTTTTTATATATCAGAACACAGAGCTCCCCTTTCTCCATTTTACCCTGTATTTATCTTCGAATGAAATTCTTTAAATAAAGCAATATATGATTTAAACTTATGCATCAAGTACATTATGATCATTGTCTTTATTTTAGTTAGAAGAATAATTTTCAGTTATAGTGTATATCTAATAAAAATGAAAGGCTATGTTCACTTTGAAAGAATTTTTGACAAAACATTTGTTTTTCTTGTTCCCAAAAGCCTGGAAATTTACATTTATTTATTTAATGGTAAAATGTATAGTAGAATTTTTAGCAAATTTCTGACGTCATAAATTCTAGAAGTTATTGCTTTTTCATAATTTATTCGATTTGAATATAAAAGAGTTAGATCTCCATTGAATACTCTATACCGGTTGTTTGATAAATATATACAAAAACAATACACTCTTTTGATATAAATAATGTTGCAATAATTTTTATTTGTATATGAAGAAAATATTCATTGATTTTATCCACATAGTTAATTTATTTATGTTCTAGCTTACATGAATCTATAGTCAAATTAAGTCCACATCAAGTCAAACAATCATTAGAACAACGTTGGTCTCAATCACGATCAACATCATCATCAATTTCTAAAAATCGAATAACATTAGAAGAATTTCAAAATTTAGCAATGCCTATTTATTTAAAAACTATTAAAAAAATTCCTTAAATAATTTATTTTAATTTGTTTTTCTTTTTCTTTTTGTTCTATTTGTTTGTATATTGTAGATGGCTTCATTATTATATGATAATGATGAAAATGAAACACCATTTGATGATGGTGAATATGAATATGCAGGTGATGATGATGATGGAATAAATAATACACGAGGTGAAATATTCGATGATGATAGTGATGACGACGATGATGATAACGAACAAATAGTTGTAAATAATAATGCAGTACGAAATAAAAGTCGTGCTTCATTTAATGATGAAATGAATTTAATTGATTATGTAATTGAAGAAGAAAAAGAAATTGGTGGAGCAAAAGGTGAAGATAGTACTTCAACAAGTCGATCAACAACTTATTCAAGGTATTTAAATCAAAAATTTTATTAAAGAAATTTTATTTTTTATTATTCTTATTATAGTTTAATAGGTAATGATGAAGAAAGTGATGAAAAATTATCATCAAATCAAGTTATAATTAAAAAAAAACCAAAAATTACAACAAAAGAAGAAGGTCAAATAATTCGAGCACGAGCTTTTCTTAATCGTCTTGATAAAAAAGTTGAAGAAAAAGATGAAATTGTTAAACAAATTAGGTAAAGAATCTAGTCGAAAATCATTCAATTTTTTCTGATTCTACACACATTATAAAATGAAAATATCATAACAGTATATAGCAGTCTTAATATGCTAATATGAAGACATTTATATACTGTCAGGATAATTTCATTGATGTTTGATCAGATTTTTTTTCAATAATTTATATAATCTTATTTATTTAGAGAATCGGTTTATTTAACAAAAGATAAAATAACTAAAATGGAACAAAATAAAGCTCGTTTAGAAAATGATATCGACCAAGCACAAGATAGAAAAAATATGTAAGAAATAAAATATTATTTATTCTATTTCAAAAAAGAAAAAAGAATAAACCTAAAACTTTTAGTCTTAATAAATGATTTTAAAAAAGATTAAATATTTAATTTATTTTTCCTCTTATAGAACTACTATTAATCGACTTTCAAGTGAATTAAATCGTCTTGTACGTGAAATAGCTCTTGAACGTGATATTTTTATTGATTTTCAAGAAAAACTTGATGCTGCTGAGTATAACTTATTCTAAAAATCTTTACATTTATTTATCATTTCATTTTAATTCTTAGAATGATTCGTACAAAAGCAATTATTGAACGTGCACGTTATAATAATGAAGAAAATGCTCTTAATGAAAAAGAATCATATTTAATTGAACAAAAACATTCTTTAGCACAATTACGTCAACGTCAAGAAGATTGGAAAGTTACTCAAATGAAACGAGCACATCTATCAGCATTACAGTAATTTAATAATAAACAAAAAAAGAAGAAGATTTATTTTATTTAGTTTATTTTAATTTAGTACTCAAAAACAAGCTCTTGAACAACAAGCAGCTGCTCAACGATCAGCTATTGATGAAGCTCGTCGAAGTAAAAAAATTGCACATAAATATTTACAACAAACATTTGAAAAGTAATTTTTATTTTTATTGTTATATCAATTTTGTTTTTGTTTTATTATTTAGAGTTCGAACTGAAAAACGTAATGAAGAAGAAGCAAGTCGAACAGAAACAGAAAGAAAAATAAAAAGTTTACTCAATCTACGTAATGCTATTGAACGAAATAAAGTTGTTTACATAAATTTAATTTTCAAATAAAAATTATTTTAATGAAATTGATTCTTTTTTGTTTAAGGATACTTTATCGATTCAAACAGCTCAAAAACGAGCACATGAAAATGATTTACGTCAAGCACAAAAACGTGAACAACAATCAATGGAAAATGAAGGACAAAATGGGTTATTTTATATGTTACGTAAACAAAAAAATGAAAAATTAGAACAAATGCAAAAAACTTTTGCTGAACAACAAGAATTAAATCGTTTAACTATCGTTGAAAAAATTCTTAAAGAAGAAAATGAAAAAGAAAGAAAACGTAAACTTTATCCAGAATTTTATAAAACAACTAATAAATCAATAAATATTTCGACTTCATCAATAAAACAACAACAACAACAACAAGAAATATCTCAAATTAGCCAGTAGGTTAATTAATAATAACAAGAATAATATTTTTCTTTTTTTCAATTATTTTATGCAACAAACTGAACCAATTACTGATACAATATCAACACAAATTGTTCCAACATCACAATTAGATAATGAACCAATTGATTATGCATCATCAATGACATCGACTTATCAACAAGATGAATTAGATGATGGTAAAATATTTAAAGAAAAATTTCAAAAGTTTACATTCTAAATACTATATCATAAATATATGACACAATACAAATACTCGATCAAACGATCCTTAAAACAAATAACATTCATTGTCAGTCTATTCATTGAATTCGAAATTGATAGAAATCGATACAGCTATAGTTACATATATTTATTAATGAAAATTCATCTGTGTTTATCTATCATGATTACAAAAGCCATATGATATCTGTAATTCTAATGACGGCGAAGAACATTATAAGAATCATATAGTCACTACGATTTCTATTAATTGATTCGTAGCAGTTTTAAACTCGTTCGAATAATTGTCATCAAATGACCATATTTATTGTAACTACTAGGTGTTCATTTGTATGTACTATGTTACTATCTAGTCATTGTACCTAATATGTATTTCAAAAAAGAGAAATTGTAAATATTTTTTGAGTAATTTCTGTTAAGAATTAGATAGAGAGCTACAGCGTTCACCGTTTGAAAGAGACAATGAAATTGTATATATAATATTTTTCCGATAGTTTTCCCAAAAATAAAAGATTTCGTAATGTAAAAATTTCGGAATTTTAATTTTCACCAATGCACTGGAATTTCTAAGTAAAGACCTATCGTCATGCCAACCCGACATTATTATCTGTAGTTAATGATAAGTTATGCATATTTTACTCTATGTAGTTGATCGATTCTTTTGATTTCTTAGAACTTTCGTTATTTTAAAAATTTGTTGATGAATCTTATGAAAACTCATTCAAAAAATCTTACATATAAAATTCGATCTAGTAGCACCACCTTTTTCACAGAGTGAAAAACACAGTTCGCTATCTAATTTCTATGACAAATTATTTAAAAAATGTTCACACTTTTTCTTTTTTTGAAATGGGTATTACAGCGCTGCAAGATAGAAGTACCAGCCCTGCTCTGTTCTGCTAGGATAAGACCAAGTTACAAAAACATTGCCTCCTCAATACTGCTCATTATAACTATGCTACAGATGAACACAGATGAGTTTCTATTTCAAGAGAAAATGCAATTAGGCCATACAATCGATATTAATTAGACATTGATCTTTGATTAAATTGAAATAATTACTAAGAAAAAACAAACAGATAGATTAATCTATCTGATGTTATGAAAGTCTGTTTGACACATACTGACTCAAATGATTTAGATTATTTTCTTTTGAAATCTAAATGATATATATGAAATTTTTATTCAAGAAATGGATGTTGATTTGGCTCAACCTGAATTTGACGGTTTATGGGATAAACAAGCAGCTAAACAAGAAATTGATCCACTTTTTAATCGATCAAAACATTGGAAAACAAAAATGGATAAAGTACTATCTTCTATTCTAAAAAATATTCTTTCCATAGAAATAATTCTTTTTTTGTTTTCATTTTAAAAGGATATTTTACAACGAACATTAACTAAATTAAAAGAAAATATTGTTCGTGAACAAGTTGTTGGTACTAAACGTTTTCAAGGACCTGTACCATTTAAAAGTGATCCATCAGAAATTTATTTTAAAGTTTATTTTACTATTTTATTAAATAGATAAATGTAAAAGCTTCAATTTGTTTGTTTCAATAGGATTTTGATGTTGGTCAAGTTTATCGAACACGTGTTACATTAACTAATGTAACATTAACAATTAATACACTTAAATTGATTGACTTATCTGAATCATTAAAAGATTTTATTACAATTAAGTATATATTTCATAGAAAGAAAAAAAAACAATTTTATCTTTTTATTAATAAATAGATTTGAACCACCAGGAATGATTTCTGCAGGAATGTCTTGTTATCTTTATGTTACTTTTGAACCAAAAGTAAATAAATTGTTATTCATTATAATTTCTTTATATATATTTATGTATATAGATCAATGAAAATCTTCGAGGTGAAATAAAATTTCTAGCTCAAACAGGCATGTTTACTATTCCAATTCGTTGTGAAATAAAAAAAGTTGAAGTAAATATTCAAATATAAAAAAACAAAAACAAATCTACGTATATACTTTTAGTTATCTTTGGATAAAACATCAGTTAATGTTGGAACAACAGTTGTTGATGAACGTCTTCATCAAAATATTACACTTCGTAATAATGGTGCTTTAGGTACAAATTATCGTTTAATTAAAACAAGTTTATTACGTACTGAACAAACAAAAGATGAAATAGTTAATAATTCTAAAATAGAAAATAAAACAGAAGATGCAACATCATTATTAGAAAAAGAAACATCATCTATAACAGGTAAAACAATGGTTAAATTCAATTAATTATTTTAATAAAAAATAATCTTTTAGATACAATGGATTTAGTTAATAAAGAATATATTGAAGTTTTTACAATAAAAGCTGATGAACGTGGTTTTCTTGCAGCACATTCATCTGTATCATTTCCAATTGAATTTAGTGCACCCGTAGCGGGTAATTTTCATGAAGAATATACAATTACATTTGATCAAAATCACCCTGAAGTATATCATATGAAATAATTATTTATTAAGAATTTTTCTTTTTTTTCTTTTTTTTGAAGTTACATTTTTCTGTTCATGCTCAATCTTTGGATGTACCTGTTTGGATAGAAAATCCTTCAATTGATTTTAAAATTTGTATGTTTAATCGTTTATATCAAGATGCACTTATACTTCGTAATCGAAGTTCAGCTGCACTTCGAGTTTCAGTTGATATTCAACCACGTTCATTACAAAATCATATTGAAATTGTTCCACGTACAGCATATATACAAGCTAAATCAAGTTTTAGCTTACAAGTTAAATTAACTGCACATCCATCAATTATTGATGATGAATTATTAAATGAAATATATGATTCGAAATTAAATACATTAATTATTCCACTTGAAATAAAAGTAGCAGATCAAATTCGTACTGTTCCATTTAATATAAGTGCGATATTAACAACAAGTGATTTACAATTTAATGTTGAAAATATTGATTTTGGATGTTGTACAACAAGTGAAAGTGTTTTAGCAAAAATTCAATTAAAAAATAATTCATTATTGGCACAACCATTTGGATTTATTAATTTACCTGATGTAAGTTTTTATTATTAAAATAAAATATTAACGAAAAATTACGATTTGATTAAGTCTATATGAGAATTTATAAATTAAAATAGATAAAATTGAACTTTACTTCATTTCAATATCAAGAAAAAAATTTTCTTCGTGTATATCTTACAGTGTATTTCGTAAAAGTTTTGTTTTTCTTTGATGACATTCCAATCTTTGTTACAGTTTGATACTGAAGACAAATAAGTCAAAGATTTAAACAATCGACTATCAATTAAAAATTTATATCAGCATACTGTTTTGCAGAGACACGAAATTATCTATACAACAACTGTTTCAGAGGATATGATCTTTAAATATTAGCGTTGTATTACTTTTAAACAGTTCATTTCATACGTTTCTTTAAAATGGGATAAAATCTGAACAATTAAATATAATAAATAATAAAATTTAAATACTAAAAAGATTTTTTTTTTGCTTCATGGAATATTTAAATCTATAAAGACATAATGGATGATTATAAATATTTATTAAATTATTTTTATCTGTAGTATATTCAAGTACAACCAAATGATGGTTTTGGTACCTTATTACCTGAAGAAACAATTGATTTACATGTATTATTTAGTCCAACAACAACAAAAGAATATCGATGTACACTTGTATGTAAATCGCTTGTTAATCGGTAAGATTTAATTTCTTATTTTATATTTTTAACAATTAAATAAGTATTGTTTTTTAGTGAATTTACAATTGAATGTCAAGGTGTTGGTGTATTACCACCATTATCTCTATCATCAACAGTTATTCATTTTCCAGCTACACCAATTAATGATCAATCAATTGCTGTTTTTTATATTGAAAATCGACATATTGATAAAAATCATTTTAAACATCCAGTACCACGTATTGGAAACGGTAAATTGATTAATCAGTTAATCACGTATTTCAAAACAAAAAAAGTTGATTTAAGTTTATTATATTACTGAAAAGATATTTTGTATTTATATTAATAAAACACACCGATTTATAATAGTGAAAAAAAAAAGATTTATTATGATTAATTTAGGTGAATTTGCTCCTGTTGTTCCAACATCATTTCAATTTGATATTCCAGAAAATACACCAATTACTATTTCACCTCTTGTTGGTACTGTTGAACCTGGAACAGTATGTATTTTATTTCAAATTTTATTATTATTTTATTAATGAAATTAATTATAAATCTAGAGACAAAAAATAACAGTACGATTAGCACCTAAATTAGATAATGAACAAATTCGTACTGAATCAATTCGATTAAAAGAAGCCGAATCAAAACGACAAATGGATGCTAAAGAAAAAGAATCATCAAATAAAGGCGATGTATAATCAACATTCTTTTTTATTTTTATTTTATTTTCTAAATAAATAATTTTTTTTATAGTCAAAATTCAAACCTCCAGGAACAGCAGCCGCAATAAGTCGAAGACATGATACTCATGGAAATTTAAATAATGATAATAATATTTCTCCTGCTCCAGAACAGTTAATAATATATTATTAAATTTCTTTTGATTTATTTTTATTTAAATAAAATTTTTAGCTCAAATGATTGGTCAATAGCACAATTATCTGTAATGAAATCATTTCCATCATCAGTTTCTTCTTTTCTTATACCATGTTATGTTGCATCAGGTATATGTGAAAAACCTGGAAAATTAAATTATGAGTAAGAAAATATGAATTAGTCTTGTTTTTTTGAAAATCTCTTATGAAATAATTTAGTGTTGCAAATACATTATTTATTCAAATTCATTGTCCAATTGTACGACCAGAAGTGATTGTTCTATCTGATTATGGACAAACAACAATTGATTTTGGTTCAGCATCAATTGGACAAGAAATATCACGTACTGTTCTTATACAAAATATTAGTAATAAATTGATACAGGTATGTTATACAGATATATAAATATTATTAAAAAACGAATATTTAATTAATTTTAAATAGTTACATAGTACTTTATTAAATATTAATGGACCATTTCGATTAATAAATGCTTTAAGAAAAGTAGAACCTGGTGATACAGTGCCGATTAAATTAACTTTTACACCAAATTCAACAACTGAAGTTTGTTATAATTAATCAAAATAATAGTTTATTTATTTCTTCTAAATAGTATTTAGAAACACTTGAATTAACCAGTGAAAGTTCAAAATTAACATTATGTTTAAAAGGTAAATTAATATTTATATAAAATTTTTTCTAAATTTCTCCCGACAAAACTAAAATTTCAATTTTGACTATACAGAATTAGAATTTTATTTTCATAAACTGTAATGTTGGAAAAAAAAGGAATACTAATAACAATTATGATGTCAAGGATGACAGTGAGAGTGTCAGAGAGAGTTTTGAGTGGGGATGCCGCAGATAACCTGGAGCAGAGTAAGGGAGTTCTTAATAAGGATGGATTTTTGAGTAAGACTATGGTTTTACACCATTATTCGCTCTAATTTCATCCACAACCACAAGATTCATATTCAGCTCCCTTCATCCTGACCATCATTCGAGATCTTATTCGTATTCTTAGTCTAGCTTTTATCTCAGTATTACAGTTGATGAAAATAAAATTCTAATTTTGTTTGGTCAAAACTAGAATTCCAATTTTGACCATAATATATATGTGTATATATAATTAGGTTCTGGTTTAAAACCTAATGTTCAATTATCATTTGATACAAATAATCCATTTTCAATGGGATGTGTTTTAGCCAAAGATCGTATTGAAAAAACATTTCAAGTAAGATTAAATATGATTAAATTCTAACAAATTAAAGTATATTCAGAGTATATACGAGTTTTGTTTTTATGAAAATATTAAATTGAATAGATCAATTCTATTATAGTAAATATAATATTAAATAACTTTCTCAATTATTTATTAAATTTTAACTACGAAAATAATCAAACATATAAAACATACTGTTGTTTATTATTATTTATCTATGTGTTCATAGAAAAATTAGAATGTAAGCATCATATGATTATTTTATCTGATAAAATTAGTATAGTATAGATAAATATTCCATTTATAATTAAATTCAATATCATTATTATCATTAATCTATTCAATGAACATTATTTTATAAGAATACATGTAATGCACAAGTTAATAGGGATATGTATTCTTCAGATTGAATTCTATTTTCATCGATAAAACTTCTGTCAAGAAAATGTTTTGCTGACAGAATGTTTCGTCAAAAGATAATCATTTTGATCTAGTCATTTTATAGCCATCGGAAGTAGCAGTCGAAATTCATTAAAACTAGCGAATTTATCTATAACTAAAATGCATTACATTTTAATTGCATCAAAAGAGAACTGTGGTTCTCAAAGATCGATTTTCAGCTATAGCTAGACATCATCCAGATTGTTATTGTCGCCTACATCCTCAATTCAGTACTACCCTACTGTCTAAGTTCTTCCATTTCATATTAGAATGTGTAATAAAGTTTATAAAAAGAAAATGTCAAAAGATCTGAAAAAAATAAATTCTAAAAATTACTAAACCTTTTTTGATATGCTACTATTGATGGAGTGCGTTGTCGATAAAATGTTCGTTGACAAAATTTTTTTCGACTAACAAAATAATTATCGTACTATTTTTACTTATTAATTCATTCGTTTATTACTGTTTTCGTTTTTATCGTAACAATATGTTTTATTTATTACATCAATTTACATGTAAATCTATTTGATGGGTTCAAAAATATGATTAGGAATCATTGGTATTGATTGTAAAAGAAGCTTAGTTTGAATATTTCAATAGAACAAACATCGAAAATATTCGATTCATATTTGGTAATTATCGAAGAATGATTAATTGATTTATTGTGCATATTCATGTATTTAACCAAAGAGTAATTATATAAAAAGACGAACAGATGGTTGATAATGATGGGGAAAAGTATAGAGAAAATACAAGAAACAACAATCTTCTAATACAGCTGTACAAATAATCGTGAAAGCATACTGTGTGCTTTTTGAATAAAACATCATGTATTCAGTGTGTTAAATCAATATTAATAAGAAAAGAAATTTAAGTTATAAAAACTATCGTTTTGTTGTTACTTTATTGAATATTCTTAAAATATTACTTATGCACGACTATCTATCGAAGAAACATTATTTGGAGTCATTATCAATTATCTTTTAAATATCTAATATTATTGAAAGAGAAAAACATACAAAAAATAAATATATATACCAGAGCTGTCACCTCTTCTGTTTTTACCAGAAAAATTCTGCTTTTTTTCTAGTACTGTCTTATTTATATTTTTAGTAGCACTTTTTTACCTAAAAAATCTTTTCCTCATAATTACTATTGAAAAATCCTCATCAATAGTTACTAGTGTTATTGTTCTATCCTAAGTCTCAATTTTGCATAGATAATTTTCATTTTCTACTGACTACAAACAACTACTAGTGTGTATTATTACTTTTTAACCCACTCTTTCTTTCCCTGATTTTCTTTCTATTGTATTTTATATTAGGCATTCGATTCATAGAAATCAACGTACACATTCTTTTGTTTGTTCATTTGATGAGTAAGACTAATTAATAGAATTACTAACAATACAGGGACAGAAAAGACTTAGATGTAGATGATTAATGACAGTGCAACTATACCGAAGAAGCTAATATCCAAGTATTAATAATTCTTGAAAAAAAACATTAATATCATTAAGAGTTCTATCAGAAAATAGAAATCAAAGAAAGGCGAATTCAACAGAGAATGGCTAAAGATCAGCGAGTATCAACGATTTTTAAAAGGATACAAATTTGATCGGTTTTAAACAACATGTATTGCTGGTAATCAAGAATTTTTCGCACATGACTGAGAAAAAACTGATATTAATAGTCACTCTCACACTCACAAACACACTAACAGTTAAGTGTTATTATTTAATCAAGAGCTAGTTCAAATTTCCCTTATCATGCATTGAAATAGATAAATATTTATTAGGTAGTGAGGGTTTGCCAAAAGCTATTAGGTCAATTAAGTGACAAGGAGCACACTTTGGTGTGACAATTCTTGATTGGTACGCCGGAACAAATTTTGAAAATAGCTGTATATCACAGGTATACTTTTTGCTTTTCGGACTTCAAAAGATGGCAGCACTGATATATTCGTTATATAAAAACTTTCGATAAGATCCAAATATTTTCTTTTTTATAGTTTTCCAGTTATTTTTTAATTACCTCTTCATTTTCTCAGATGCTTACACCGAACTAGTAAAGTTTCTTTTTTTTGTAATATAAATGCACCTATGTAATATATTTTTACATGTTTAATTATCTTACATTTTTATCCTTCCTACAGTATTTTTATGTTGTAACGTATACAATTTTATTTTTCGTCATAAACAACACGTGATCTTCAAACAGCGTTTGTTTTTTTACATAATAGAGCGCTGTATATCCATAGTTTTATCATTCTTTTTACATTCAATATTTTGATGCATTTACATTTACATTATTGAAGTACAATGGCAAATATTTTTATTTTAACTCTATTTTTTTCATTATTATTTATCTATTTACTTGCCTGTCGATATTTTCGTTTTCGTCGTCTTAAATATATCTTACGTAAATATACTCATGATTCCCTTGATTATCATAAAGCACAAGAAATTCTCCTACTTACTGCTCCATTTGAGATGCCCTATATTACAAAGACATCCTCATCATTTGCTCTCTTTAAAACGTATGGTATTCCAACTATTTCACGATTACTTGTTCAAACTAATCAATTAGCTCACTTAGAAGTTGCTGGTCGTCGAGCTGAAGATACGAGTGTACTTATAAGTGAATGTTTTTTGTATAGTCTTGATTCAAATCGAGGACAAATGGCTTTATCACGAATAAACTATTTACATAGTTTATATAAAAATAATATAAGCAATGATGATATGCTTTATACATTAAGTTTATTTATATTTGAACCTATCCGATGGGCTAAAAAATATGAGTGGAGACTATTAGTATCTATTGAAATAGAATCTCGATTTGTTTATTGGAAAGAAGTTGGCGAACGAATGGGAATTGAAAATATTCCATTAACATATAAAGAACTAGATGATTGGTCAAATGATTATGAAATGAAACATATGATTTTTTCAAAAGATAATCAAATATGTGGAGAAGCTACACTAGCATTAATGTTTTCACTTTATCCTAAATTTATGCAAAATTTTGTTCGTAAAGCATTAATATCATTACTTGATGAACGGCTTCGTTTAGCAATGGGTTTTGAAGAATCACCTCATTGGATGAAACGATTGACAACAATTATATTCAATATTCGTGCTTTTCTTCTTCTTCATTGTGCACTGCCACGTATTTATCCAGAACATTATGGTCAAGGTCCTTCAACATGTATAATGAATAAAGACGAAAGATATCAACGAACAAGTTATTTATTTGAACCTTGGTATGTTAAAGAAACATGGTTCAATAAACTGATGCCATTTATTAGAAAACGACCAAGTTCAAAATATAAAAGTCACGGATTCAAAGCCGAAGAACTTGGACCAGAAAAATTTTCTGGTAAAGGCGTTGATGTGATGAAAAAAGACATAGAAAAAATGAAAGAAAGAGCAATCATTCAAGTTAAATCTTAAGTTGTTTTTTATATTGTCATTGATTATAAATGGATAAAATATATTCATATATAATAAATATATAGTTATAATAGATGATGATATATGATTATATAGAGAAATTTTCAAAAAATAAATCTTCATTGAAAATGTATATATCGTTGATTATATGTATAAAAATGTTGAGAAATATTTTTTTTTTGTTTAAATAGAATTATTCTATTATTATCATTTTTAATAGGTCATCAATCATTCGGATACATCAGTAACATTTCGAGTTGATTTAGCAAGTCAACATATTAATAAACGAATAGAAGAAGAAAATAAAAATGTTTGGAGTGCTATGTTTGATACTAATAAACATTTAATAGGTAAATTATCATAAAAATCTTGGTGTTACTTATATGTGTATATTTTTTATCAGGACCACAAAACCTTAATGGTCGATCAGTATTTGATATAGCTCCACTTGATGGAATAATACCAGCTGGTGGTAAAAAACAATTAACAGTAACATTTAGTCCTGATCATGATTCAGATTTCTTTTCGGATCTTGTTCGTATTACAATATCTGAACAGGTTTTATTTTAAAAATTAATAATTTAAAATGAAAAAACGATAGATAAAAATATTTTATAGCCTATCAAACTTGAATTTCGTTTACGAGGTAATGGACGTCAAAATACAATGTATATACGTCCATTAGATAATGGTAATATTATACAAAAAAGTCTTTTACCAAATATAAATGATGCAATAACAACGCATATGCAAACTACAGGTTAGAATAGATTTTTAAAAAAAATGACACTTTTTTTTTCTTAATTATATTTTAATAATTATTAGATCCTAATGAAAAAGGAATACCAAATAATATACTTGTTTTACTCTGTGCACAATTTATTAATGGAAAATATGCACCTGCTCAACGTGAATTGATAATTGGTTGTGCAACAATATCAAGTGGATCGAAAAAAGTATTATATGATAAATAATTTAATGAGATGTTTTTGTTTTTATTCTTTTTATTACTTTAGAATGGTGATTATACATTTGATAATTTAAAAGATATCAATGCTGAAGGTTTTAATATTGATATTCCAAAAGTAAATAAAAATATTCAATTAAAATATATTTTATAATTATTTTTAGAGTTCTGTTGAAATGGGTACAGAAAAAGTAGTGAAAATTACTTGGACACCATCACCTAGTTTTGATGTATGTCTCATCCATTTTTTTTATTTTTAACAATTTCAAAGATTTGTTTTTTTTTTTTTTGTATTTTCTGTAGCCAAATGAAACATGTCGAGCAACAATTAATGTAACAACAAAAGGTGATGTTGTACGAATATGGCGTGTTATTTTAATTGGTTATGTTGAAATAACTTCATCATCTGATAAACGTTCATCACGTACATCAAAAAATCGTCGTACAACTACAACTGGTACTCGTTCACATGCTTCAATAGGTGGTACTAGTCAACAATTGACAAAACAAGTATCTACACAAGAGAATAATAATGTATTAATAACATGATTAATAAAAAAATTATTTTGTTCTTTTTTTTTGTATGAATATTGAATAAATTTATCAAATTTAGAAAATAACACATAAATATTCACAATAATTAAATTTTATCAAGAACTAATAGAAACAAAATTTTTCAGTTAATTCTAAACGAATATATATATATCTTTGCGAAATGAAACTTGCACACTATTGTTTTTTGTACAGATCTTCTTTGATATGTATTATATTATGGTAAATATCCTCGGAATAATACTGCAGCACAGCATAATTTAATATTCTCTTTATACATCTTTAGAAAACACTGAAAACGAACATTTTTGTTTTTCTTGGATGTAGTAAAATTATTTGTAAGAGAAATTCCGATATTTTTGACTTGTTCAACTAACAAAATATTGAAGTTCAGCAATATTGTTTTTAAATTTCGTTTCTCAGCACTATATTATGTGACTGATCTTGTATTATATCAATGTTAACAAACTATTGAAAAGTATAGCTTATATGTTTTCAGTCATTTACTCGTTGAAATCCTCTTTGCCGATAATGTTTTTCTAAATCAATATCTCTCTTTTTATTGTTTGTATTTAACAGAAAAAGAGTAGATGGTTTTTAAGCATATAAATATAACAAAGACCATCAAAATTGCTCGCGATCTATAATAGACAGCACATATTTTTTTCCAATATGGTTTCATTTATAAACTATTCATTTTTCAAGTTTACATTTCAAGTGTTTGCTTGGATCTTTTAATATTTTATTATTGTAATAGATAGTCCTTAATAGAAGAGCCACTCTACGATGAGTAATATAGCTAGATCATACGCCTTTGTTTTAATAGTACAATATTGATCTATGTTAAAATTTGAAGAGACACAAGATAATATAAACTGACAATATCGACACTTATTTCACTAATACGCTGTCTACACTAATTCGAATCAAAGGTATAGGTCGCTATGTCCGTAACTTTCCTCTATTTTCTTGTGCTTGATAGTACTCGAAATATCATTTTTAATAATGAATGAGTAGTTCTTCTAGGGTTTCGCTATGCATTTCTTGAATCAAGTTAGTGTAATAGATGTGTCACCAAGTATGTATTCCAATTTTTCAGTGTCAGTATTTTGGTATATACGTCGACAATCATACATTTCTAAGTATAACTATTGAAAATTCAGTTCTAAGAAAAGGCGCTAAAAGTCCTTTTGAGCAATAAGAAAACGTTTATAAGATAAAGAAAAATTTCGTGTAAGTTTCTTTTCAAATACCTCTACTTCCTCAATAACATTTATTATTTATATAGGATTAATTAAACGTATAGAGTAATTTATTAGTAGAAAGTTATTTTGAATCAATGATTTTCTTTTTAAACGTATTAATAAGATTCATATTGAAATCATTTAAGACATCAAATATTTAAATATAACATACTGAAATCTATTCATAATCTCAATAGTTAAAAATATTACTCTATTAGCTATTAACTTATACCAACTGTGTTAATCATGTCGTACATTTATATTTATCATATTTAAATAGAAAACACTAAAATGATAATTTAGAAGCGAATCAATATTATTATTGATTTTTAAATACAACGTTTCTTTTCTCACACAATACAACAAATATGTAGAAGTTATTTATAATATATATATATATATATATATATATATATATATAAATATATAGACATAGAGAATATGAATACTAATTGATTAAATAATAGCAAACTGTTTTTAAATAAGTAATTGATTATAAACATGTATTTTTTTATTGTTCTTCTTTTTCTTCTTCTTCTCCTCCTCCTCCTCCTTCCTCTTTATTTTCACCATTATCATCGTCACCACCTTGATCTTCATTATCACCATCGGCTTCCTTATCATCATTTGGTGTTGGATTTGCATCATGAGGTTCAACAGAATGATCATTATCACCATTTCCACCATCTTGAACTACTGTCCATACAGCCTTCTGTTCCTCGTTATTTTGATTTTGTACATTAAAATTATTTTGACGAAGAATATTCAAAATACGTTGAGGATCAGCTTGACAAAGAATACCTTCTTCATGATCAGATAACAAATCATTAGAAAGATTTTCTTGTAAAATACGAATCTATGAGAAAATATAGTTTCGTTTTTATTTTAATATAACTAATTATTAAACAAGTAATAAATAAAATTTTTAAATAATAGTTCAAGTTGACACATATTCATTTTTTATATTATTGAATACGAGAATATTATCCAACACAATATGATTATTGAATATAAAAATCTTATGGGAAATATTTCCATTATTTAGTTAGACTATAAAATCGAGGAAATAATAAACGAACTATGTCGGTCATTTTTATATAATGTAGAACTTTTTCATTGCTCATTATATAAAAAAAAGGATAAGTTTCAAACACAAACCTACAATATATTTCTTTAAAAATAAAACATATTAAAAATAACCAATAGATCTCGTTCAATATCATTATTCTTCTCTTTTTTCTTACATTTTTATTTTAAATTTTATAAAAAAATACTTATTTTTCAATAAAAATATTACCTACCACTTCTGGTGGAATCTTATAATCTTGAATTCCAATTGCATGAATAAGTGTTGGACCATCATCAGTTTTATCCAAATCACATGATAAAGTTAATTGAAGTGCCATTATTTATGTCAATACTTTCAAACTTCGTCTTAGTACAAAATGCAAATGTCTATCTCGTTTGTCTTGTTTTGATAGACTAATATATGAAGAAAAATCTATAGTTTTTTTTTTTTTCTATATTTTTTTCCCAAAAGACACACGCACGCGTAGAAAGAAAACGAAGTCATCGTAATACATAAAAAGCTCGCACTACAAAAAAAAAGAAGACATATTAAGCAAGCATAAACGACAAAACAATGGAATAAGACAATGTATAAAAAATAGAATAACTAAAGATAAAAAAAACTTTTGGACGGAATGAAGAAGAAGAATAATTATTAATCATCATCATCATCATTATTATTATTATTATAATTCTTTCGAGAATTTGTTGAGGGTAAAAGATGAAATGGACCTAAAATGAAAAATTTTTATTAGAATATAAATATAATTCATAATACATACTTTCATAATCATCATTTAAGACATCATTATCATCATTTTGTGTATGATTAGAATAACTTGATACTTTTGGCGTTTCTTTTCTTGCCGATAATGATGTGGATGTATAAGATGCTATTAAAGAAAAAATTATTTTTATTAATCAACTATTGAAATTTGACATACAATCTGGTGAAATACTACGATCCATTGCTACATTTGATGAAACTAATGAACCACCTTTTTCTAAACGTTCACATAATGTTTGAATACGTTTTTTTAATTTATTTATATCAATATTTATTGTAGAATTTCCTATTGTATTCTGTGTTGTACCTAAATCACCACTTTTTGATCGTGCAAGAACAGTACGTAATGCATAATTTACTGCTGCATCCACAGTTTCTTCCCAACCCTAGACAAAAAAAAAATATAAATGAAAATATATAAACATATTTCTCTCGGGAAATTATTGATATCAATATATATATATATAAACTAATCAATAAATACATTTTAAACATGTCTAATTAATATAGATGAACAAAAAACACAAAAGATAAAATAAAAAAAAAAATAATAATTTTACTTGTTCATTATCATCTGATATAACAGGTGATAAAATAGCATTGAGTAATTCAGTATTTTCATTTGATAAATTAACACTAATTTTTAAAAGAAGACAAATAAGTTTTGTTGCACATGATAAATCATGTGAACATCGATTTAATTCATAACGACATTGTTCATATCGATCAGCAAGTGCAATAATCTAAATAAAATAAATATTTATTAATTATCTTTAATAAATAAATAAGAAACCTGTTGATTTGTATTTTCAAGTAAAATATCTAAATTATCAAGTAATGTTGGTGTTTTATCTTTAAATTTATTTAATAAACGTTTTTGTATAGCACGAAATTGTTTTGAGCATATATCTAATGTTGAATTAGTTTGTTCACATTCAACACGTAATTCATAATGATGATCAATTAATAAAAAATAATCATTAAATGGTAGTGGATCACCATATTCAAATTCAATTGTTGATGATGTAAGATTTAATCGTTCAATCAATAAATGACAAAAAAGCCATATATATGATAGAGAATTACATTGAAAACGATATTTTTCTAAACACATTCATAAAGAAACAAAAATTTAATTGTGAATTAAAAATTTTTTACGTGATTTTGATGATGCTAATATTGATATGTTTTCATTTGAGCCATAAAAACGTGTTATTAAACCTTGTTGTTGATTATTTTCTCCACTAGAAAGTTCTAAGAAAAAGATTATTTTCATTTAAAATTTTTAATAGAAAAGTAGTTTTATTTTTTAACCAGGAAAAAGTGTATTCAGATCGACGACAGGTTTATTAGCTCCTAATGTTATTTTACATTGACCACCATTAGCAGATGATAGTGGTTGTTGAAATGAACGTGCAACAAGTTTTAATGGTAATTTATAAGTTTTTTGAATCGTATGACAAATATCTAAAGGTAAGAAATAAATGATTAATTTATCTTTTATTTATTTTTTCTTAGATTTATAGTTTATTTACTATCTGACAATGTATTATATGAGACTGTAAATGTTGTTTGAAGATTCCATGGTGTAAGATCATCACGCATCCAAAATACAATTGTTGCTGTACCAATATTTGCTGTACCTAAAATTAATATTGTATATATTTTATTTAAATATTCTATTAAAATACATACCACCAATATGATTCATACGAATTTCATTTGGTTGTGCACATAATGGACTGTTAACATGAACAATAAGAAGAACATTTTGTATAGCTTCAGTACTCTTTATACGAATATTTAAACTTAATGATGGTACATTAGTATCAATATCATTTCTTTGAAATCTTGTATCATCTGTCATCTAAATTTTAATATTGATAAAATATTAAAAAATGAAGAATTATTTTATTATTTAAATTAAATTTACAGAATATTGATTTGTATCATCAATTTGAATAGTCACTTGTGCATTTGCTTTTCGTTTTACTACTAAAGCTAAATGAAGAAAAAAAAACTACTATTAACACAATTTCTATAAAATTAAAATGTCAAACATGATAGAAAATAAAGATCGTTGAATTTCTTTCATCATCATAGTTTTTGTTTACTTTTTCTTTATATATTATATAGAAAGATACTGCAAGTATTATCTCAGAATACTGCCGATAGCTTTGATTATCATAATGCTATATGCATTTAGACAATCTGACTTCTAACGAAGCGTATACTAATTTTTTAAATATATCTTTTACTACCTAGGAGACAGGAAATTCCAATTTTTACTTCTATTCTTCAATAATTTATTTAGATCGTATTTCACAAAGAAAAAATTTTAATTATATAATATTTTACTTGGATCATTCATTGCTTGTTTTATTTGTTTATTTAATCTTGTTAATTGTTCTTCAGCATCTTGAACATTAATTACTGTACTAGGCATTATTGATGGAATTGATGTTGATACAGGATCAGTACCCAAATAACAGCATTGTAATAAACCTGTTTCACTTAATATACAAATCATACCACGTATATTTCTTAATAGAAAAAAAAGAAGAATTTATTAATTAATTAAAAAAAAACAAAAAATTCTTTTTTTTTTTTGGTTTGATTAATAAACTTACTGAATAGTGCATACTTCGATTTGAATAGGAACAGTATCGATATGAGCTGCCCAACGAATATGAGCATCTTGAACAATAAATAATGTATGAGAATGTGTACCGATTATATAACGAACTGCTGATGCAGATGAATCAGATTGTGATGCTAGATAAAAAAAAACATATTTTTATTATTTTATGAATAAATTTATTATTAAAAATATATCATTTTACCATTATTATTATTTTCATTATTATAAATAATAAATGAACTTGGATTATATTCAAATTTACTCATAAATACCAATTGTCCATTATCATTAAGACAAAATAAATTTCTTTCACCTAATTTTATTTAAAAATAAAATAAGAAAAAAAAAGAAAAGATTCTTTAATTTTGTTTTTTTTCAATTATTTATATTCACCTAGAACAAGAATTGTTTGTGGTGTATTTCTAATACGTTGTGTTATTTGTATTCCAAGTGCACATTCACCTAAATTAAATGACCATTCTGGTAAAACTCGTTTTGATGATTGTGATACAGATAATGATGAATCAGCATCAACACCTTTTCGTCTTGCATCATTATTTGATCCATGATCAATTCCACTTGATATTGCTAAGGCTTGATATCTAAATTTTTATATTTAAAAAAAAAAAAAGAAATTTTTTTTTCTTTTTAACTTACTTATAACATTCAAGTTGATAATTACTTGAAACAGTTAAAAATGCATCTGATCGTGATAAATAACAAAGTGGTCCAGGTAAATAAGTACTAGGAAGTGATTTAACCATTGATTGTCGTTCATATTCAAATACATATAAGACACCATCAAGTGTTTGTACACAAATATATTCATGTGTTGCAGAATCTTTACCTATTAAATATTTTTAATGTATATATATAAAACTAAATAAGAAATCTATTTTACTTCCTCTTCCAAATTGTCCTTTACACATATTAAATGTTGGTCGATTAAAACTATGTTCATAATTTAATTCTATATCAATTTGTCGTCCATGTTCTGCCATACCAGATTGTTCTAATAAAAAAATAAATAAATAAATAAATTCAATTTATTTTATTTGAATTAAATTTACCACTATAATCATAAACCGATAATTTATGTGAAAATAAAACAGCTATTTGATTGACAGATGATGTACTAAAAATTACAAAAACAAATTTTGTTTTTTTAATAAAATTAATTTTGTTTTTATTATAACCTAATAAATTTTCCAATTTCAATTTGTATAATTGGCATACCAAGATTTTTTTCCAAGAGTAAATCATTTGCATGATTATTTGTTAAAGAATCTGATTCAATACCACTTGGACTATATATTCGTAATATACCCGAATGACTTCCAACTACAATTTTATCTAAATAAAAATATAAATTAAAAATTAAACATTATCAAATTTAATTTACTATTTAAGTCTTCATTAAATGATCCAACTTTTAGACAGCCATAATCAAATTGTTCACCAGAACCAACTTGGCATGACCACCATTCACGTGCTTTAAATAATGACATATTCTACTTTGTAGAAAAATTTTATTTAAATCATTCAAGAAATAATTTCATTATATTTTTAAATTAATTAAAAATATTAAATAAAAAGAATTTATCTAGAATATGAAAAGGAAAAAAAGAAATAATAAAATGTAATATTATGTTTTTCTTTTCTTTTTATTCTTCTTTAAACAGAAGCCATAAATTTCCTATTACAAACAAGCAAAACAGAAAAAAAAACGAGAAATCTTTTTTTTTCCTCTATTCTTTATCATTTTCATTTGTAAGAAATTGTCGTTTTTTTGTTGTATTCATGAATGGACGATATTGCCATTCAGTATCACATGCATCCAATTGATCAATTGTACCTAATTTTATTTGATATACTAAAAAAAATAAATAAATAAATTTTTATTAATTTTAATATAATATTAAATCATTTGATTATATTTACATTTCATTTCAAAACGTGGACCAAGTTCAGTTAATTCAATTTGACCTTCAATTTTTTTATATATATGATGACTAAAAATTCAAAATAGAAAAAAAAACATTTTTTTTTTTATTTAATCTAACCGAAATGATATATAATCATCTTGATTAACAAATGTAATTGTTCTATGACTATCTTCTTTTGGAACAGGAAATAAATATTTAAGTATATTCATTGTTCTTTGTCCTAATTTTGATGTCATATTTGAAAATATTAAATGTGGATATTGTTCAGACATTGGTCCAACATCTGGTACATCATGACGCATAACAACATTACTTAATGAAAATGATGCTGTTGGTCTAATTAATAATAATAATAAAAGAAATACGTATAAATAAAATAAAAAGAATTTTTTTTTTCTTTTATATTTACCCGTAAGGAAAATGACTTATTTGAATAACATCTGAATAAATATAATTACAGAGATTTTGTTTTTATGATAAAATAATTGAAATTTATACGAACCAGGTACACCTCTTGTTTCTTGAACAAGAATTAAATCAGTTACTTGATTACTACGACAAGCTTCAACTATTTGTCGAGTATTATAATTACCACGATTAATACGTTGAGAATTTGGTATTAAACGATTCATTTCCTAAAGAATTAAAATTGTATTTAAATCAAAAAATTTGATTAAAATTACTTTAGAAAATTGTTTTAATTTTGAACTTGGATCATGTGATGTTGTTATTATAACTTTTGGATCTTCAACACCAGCCCAACGATATTCATCATCTTCAGCTGAAAGTATACCTATTAAAGAAATAATTAATATATTATTGTTGTTCTTAAGTGAAGGAATCATACCTTCACCCCCGGCATCATCCCAATCAGTCTGTTGTTGTAATTTTAATGCATCGTCACGAAGATCTGTCGGTATTTTTCTATTTTCTATATAAATAAAAAATTATTTGATGCTATGGTAAAGAATGCTTTACCATCAATCGCTTGTTTAAGGCGTTTTTTTTTATCTTCAATTGTTTTTTGTCGTTGTTCAATGGTTTTTTTATATATATATTCACGTCTTAAACGTGCTTGTCTTCTCAACATCTACAAAAATGACTTTTTCTTTTATTAAAACCTTTATTTCTAATTATTTTTATTAATGAAAAAAATAAAAGAAAAAGAAAAACATCATTTAATTATTTCTACGATAATTTGGTACATATCTATCTCGACCGGCAATTAGAGTTAAATCTTCACGAAGTATTTCTTGTAATGTAAAACCACATGAATCTAGGACATTAAAATGTTGATTCAATTCATTAATACGTTGTGCACCAAGTCGTTTATATACATCACGTAATAAACGTAATGAACGATTACGATGAAACAAATTTAAACATTCTTCTTCATTATCTGGCCATCTTGTATCAATATCTTGAATTTGTGTAAAATACATTGGACATCGTTTAGAATTGATATGCCAATTAAAATTATGATCAAATATATTATTTTGTCCACCACTCTCTTTATCACATTCTTCAACTCCTTTTCCACAAAAATAACACCAAATTTGAGAACATGTTGGACAAGTCATATGTGTACAAGAATCATCTTTCATACCAGCTAAACCACATTTTGGACAAGGAACTTTTTGACCTGCTTCAACAGTTTGATCAAACGTACGTTTATCATCAGCCAATGCTGCACATGTTAAATGTTTTAAAAATTCAGCTTGTTGAGCATCATCAGCATAATCACTAACATATTTCTGACAAACTTTTCGACATACTAAACATGATGTTATACCACACTCCGTACGTTCACAAGTAAGTGGACTATTATCATATATACCACGTATAACAGCAAAACTACAAAAAGGACAATTATCCAAACGCTCATCTTCACCAATAAGATCTTTTAGCCAAACTAATACAAGCATATGATCATAATAAAATTCAAGTTGTTGTGGTGTTAATTGTCGTTCAAATACAGCAGGATTTAACTCAATATTACATATCATACAACGTAAAGGTATATAATGTTGTGGATCGGAAAAGAATAAAGTAACAATATTTTTTGAACAGTCCGTACAAAAATGATGACCTTGAATACATTGTATTCCCGGATGATCCGGTTCTAATTCTTCATTACATGATCCACATATAATTTTTTTTTTATCTGTTTTTGTTTTTGTTGCTAATGGCTGTACTTCGTCCTTTGGTGTTGTCGACATGTTTTTAACGGCGAAATATAAGTGTAGTTAAGAAGCAAAGTATATGGTGAGGTAAATGGAAGAAAAAGAATGCATTTTTTATTCTCGAACAAATAAATACACGTTGAGAGGAAAGAGAACAAAAATGTCTGTCCAATAAAACTTAATGTAAAAACAAATAGAAATTCGTAATCTTGCATCTATGAGTCACTTGGAAGTTACCTTTTAAAAAAGCGATGTAATGGAATGAAATTTTTTGTGAGTAAGCGAAAAAACCCTTTTATGAAAATGTAATGATTTTACTTACCTGACAATTAATTAAAAATATAAAAATAAATAATGACGGATTTCTTTCTTTTTTTTTTATTATTGTCTGTAATACGGATCAGACGTACGAAAATAAGAATTATTAATATTAATTTTTATGTAAAAAAAAATATAATCATTGAAAATATTGACCAAGTAATGGTGTATTATCACCATACAGAGCTACAATACCATAAGATAATGCTGAACCAACAAATGTACCTGAAGTAAGTGCCTAAAATGATAAAATGGAAAGAAATTTTTTTTCATAAATTAATTAGTAGAAAATAATTGTTTAATATAATTTATTTTTATTCTGAAAGTATAATCCAAACTATAGTGTGAATAGTAACGATACATCATGTATTTGAATGTATTCTTTTCAATTGTCAAGATAATTTGAAACTTATCTAGTATTTGACAAAGGATTATTGTGATAAGGACACTGTAAATAATACTTTGATGTAAAAGAAATGAAAATTAATCTTTACTTAAAATATATTATATAAATGTAAGTAATGATTTGTTTAAGATGAACATAAAAGGCTTATTTTTATCAGTAAATAGAATTTATACTTATTGAATTTTTTTCAAGAGCTTCTTATATTATATTTTATCTTAAACATTTTTTTTCTGTAATCAATTCGTGTCAATATTTTTATACGGTTTTACCTATATACTTTCTTTCCTTTATTTATTAATTTTTTTAGACTAAAATTTAATTGAGCAACAAAATAACATGAATGAGCAGTAAAATAATATGAATGATCAGTAATCCAATTTAGCGGTAAAGAAATCCACTGAGCAGTAATTATATTGAATGAGCGGTAATTATACTGATTAAGCGGTAATTATACTGACTGAGTGGTAATTTTAGCGATCGAGCAATAAAAATTACAATAAAACAGTAATAAAACTGGCTAAACGATAATTTAATTAAACTAAAGGTGAGCGCTACATAGATAGCTATGGCAATATATACGTTTTTTGTCGTCTTCTATTATATATTTCTTTGCTTTTACAATATCTTCTTCTTTTTCTTCCACCTGTTGGAATTTTTCAACAGTTCTCGCCTGTTTGATTTTTTGTTTGTAATTTTCTAACGCATTTCGTATTAATTCCAAGTCCTTTTGGATTTTCCCCTGTTATTCGCTTACTGTATATATTGTGATCATTTATAAAGTAATAGCGAAATTCATGTTTTATCAGTAATACTGATATACCCCTCTACAAATGGCTCAATCAAAACGTATAGCACGATATATTTCTAATTGCATTATCACATTGGACTGACGGGTATAATTAGGTAAAACTAAACAAAGAAGTTATATCTATTTCAAATGGTAATCAAACCACATGCTATTCGTCTGCTGATTAAGAAACTACAATAACGGATAAAGAAATAAAACGATATAAGATGTGTAGGTTCAATTTTTTTGACACATACAAGTCTGTTTACTTTAAAGTATGGCGCATATGTTTGCCAAGCAATGGCGAAGAGTGGAAAAAAAAGTACTCGCACTTGCCTATTATTCCTCGAAAACTATATTTGCAAGCACATCATAGGTATGCCTATCAGATTAAAATATTGCAAACTTCCATCCGAGGAAAAATATGTGGCTATTGCATCAAAAAAGAAAATGGTAGACCATGTAAAGCAAAGAAAGCATTACTGACGGAATGACAAAAATAATTTCTCATTCTTCTAGTTTTTACTTCCAGTTATATCTATAAATATTGTACCTTTTCTTTTTTTTACTGCTAATACATGAAATTTTCACTGCTATTTAAGGATTAAATTATTGTTCATTTAATGATATAAAACTGCTCAAATCAAATTATTTTGTCGCACAAAAATTACTGCTAAATAGTGCTATAATTACTGCTTCTCTCATTTTTTTTACTGCTCAAATAAATACTAGCCATTTTTTTAATATTGATTAATATGTTAACTTATTTTTCTACTTTTATTTACTATTAATATATATACATTATGCCTTTTGTAACTCAATACAAATATAGATTTAATTTCATAATTCAACCTACCATCATCATAAGTGCTCCAACAGTACTACTTAATTGTGTATGAACTCGTCGTGGTGCATACATCATATTAAGTGAACTACAATATCCATGTGATATAGAAAAACTTAACATTAATATAACATAAATAGCATCATATTTAAATAAATATGGAAAACCATTTGTATTTGGAAAATGACAAAAACCAAATAAAATTATAAATAAAAGTCTTGATAAACATAAAAAAAATAATGTACGTGGATATAATAATGATGGTATATGAATTTTTGATGATATTGTACGTCCAAATGTATCACCAATATAAAATAAAAGAAATGTCATTACTTGTCCATATAATCGAACAGTCCATAATGTATTTTTATGATTAATTGATGGATAAGATGGTTGAATTTTTGATAAATATGCTGGAAAAATTGATAATGTTATAATAAATGTTAAAAAAACTCCAAAAAAATTCCATTTTGTATGTCTAAAAGCAACAAATAAACGTTGACGTACAGCTAATGATGTTACACTTAATGTATGACTATTCTCATTATAAGATGATGATTCATGAAATAATGGTTCATATCGATTATTTATTTCTTGTACAGCTGATGAATATATTTGAAATAGATGAGATTTTTCAAGAAAAAAATATATTATTATATTTGATATTAAAACCAATATAGCAAGAAGAAAATAAATAGCTGCTGATGTTGATATATTACTAGAAACTAATATTGATATTATTGAACATATAATAACAAATACTCCTCCAAGAGCTTGTCCAGATACAAATCCTTAAATAAAATAAAAAACAAAAGGATATTTTAATTAAATTTATTATAATAAAAATAAATTTAAATCTAAAAAGAATATAATAAGTTTATAAGATAACTTAAAATCTAAATTAACATGCATCATAAATAAAAGTATGATCTATCGTTTATAGTTAGTCAATTGAAAAAGCAAGTTTAGAAAGCAAATATATATATATTTTTTTTAAGAAGGTATGCATAACTTATTGTGCAATAATTATTTTATATATTAAACTCACCAAAAATTCTAGAATCTGTTTCGATCAAATTTTCCCTAAAATTATATATTTAATAAAAAGATTTTTTTTTATTAAAATAATAATAAAGAATTTGATGCATGTTTAACATATAAATTATAATTATTTATAATCTATTAAATTAAATTTTACCTTGAATATATCGACTAGGTAATGTTGATGTTAATGAAAAAAAACAATTAAGTAAAACTGTACTACAAACACTTTGTATCACAATAAGTATCATTGTTAAAGCAAAAAATATTTCACGCCATTGTTTAACATTAACAAATGTTAATGAAAAACATATAAATAAACATATTGTTATACCAGTTAATGATGTATATATTCGATATTTATGAATATATGGTACAAATATAAATGTAACTAGTATAACAGTAATGAAATTTGTTGCTGATGCACATAATATTACAGAATTTTCATATGATAATTCAAGACGAGATATAGATGTATTTGGTAAAGACGAATCACGTAATTTATGACGAAAATATGGATCCGCTGTTATGAAAAAATTAAATGGGATTAATGTACCAAGTCCAAGCCAAACAAATGCTAAATATGATAAAGTATGAGCATAGACTGATCCGACAAGAGGTGTTGTAGATGCTGATGGACGAGGTAAAGTTATTGATTCTTCCATTTAATTCTTAAATTAAAAAAGAAGAAAAGAGATTTTGATATACAAAAATATATATTCATGAAATTTTTAGTAATCGGAAAAGTCGTTTTGTTTGTATCAAAAATAAATTTTAATTATAGAAATTTTCGAATGAATAAAAATGTAATTGTACTAACTGAAACAATCAATTGATTATTAAATATTTCTATATTTCCATTAAAATAATTCTTCAGGTGAAGAATTGTTTTATAACAATCAAAAATCTTCAATTATGTTTATTGAAAGTAAGAAATGGTTATTATTTGTTATTGTATATTTGAATCTATTAACAATAGACTGATTATGAATATCATCATATATCGATACGACAATTTATCCAACCATATTAAATCTCAATAAAAAAGATTATCTAGAAAAAAAAAAGAATGTCATATAATTAAATATAAACATCTGAGCATTTATACAACATCTATTTCATTCTTCACAATAAATATACAAATGCAAAAAAAAAAAAGAGAGCCCTCCAGATATGCACAATTAGATGCAATTGTAATAGATATTTTCTTCACAAAAGATATATTGATATATAATAAAATAGATCTATTTTATCGTTTAATTCTTGATGCAATCCAATCTAAACCTTGATATAAACCTTCACCAGTTAATGCACAACATGCTTGTATATGCCATGCTTGATCTTTAATTGATGTTAAACATAATTGTTTTGATATTTCAGCTGATGTCATCGCATCTTTAATATCTTGTTTATTAGCAAATATTAAAACAGATGCTGAACGTAAATCTTCACTTTGTAACATACGAAACAATTCTTCTTTTGATAAAGGTAAACGTTCACGATCTGTACTATCAATAACTAATATAACATATTCTGTATGAGCATAATATGTTTGCCATGATGAACGTAAAGATTCTTGTCCACCAATATCCATCATTAGAAAATGTATATTTTTAAAAACAACTTCTTCAACATTAGAACCTATTGTTGGTGATGTATGAACAACTTCATTCATTAAAAATTGATAGAGTATTGTTGTTTTACCTTAAGACAAAAATAAATTTAATATTTAAAAAAAGAAAAAAATATATATATAGTTTTTTTTAATCTTTTTTTATTAATCTTACCGGCATTATCAAGACCGACAATAATTATTTTATGTTCTTCATTACCTAATTTATTTAAAAGAATAATGAATTTTAATATTAAAATAATTTTTCTTTTCTTACCAAAAAGAGTCCATATTTTTGAAAATAAAAATCCCATATTATCCTAATTTAATTTTTCTTATTTAAATATACATAAAAGAAAACAAATCTATTATTGCAAAAAGAATCGAAGTAACATTTGCATCTGTAAAAAAAAAACAACAGAATAAAAAAAAAAAGATTAGAAATGTATGCATTTAAATATGAGGTGCCCTTTTACTATAAAACAACGAATAGCTAGTAAAAGATGATATGACGACAGCTTCACTTCAATCATTTACTTATATGATGATGACGACAAACAATAGAAAAGACAAGCAGTTTTTTCTTTTTCATTTGAATTTTTTCATTGGATATTTAGTGCAGCAATAAAAGATCGTTAAGGAATAATTTTCATATAAGAAAATAAAACGACATCTAACGTTCATTTAAGAGATATTTCATTCTTCTTAAGCTTGTTTCAATGATTAAAATAATTATTTATCAATTATGAAGAAAAAAATTTGTCTATGGTCATGTATATACAAATTATATGGTTTCTGACTTCTATCTTATATATGTTTAACACTGATGATAATTATAACAGATAATCAACTCAAAAGGAGCTAATACTTATGTCTAACTATTTATGGTTAGGTCAATGTTGATTAGTACCACTTTTACATACAAAGATGGGAGAATTAACTTGTTTTTTTTTCGACAGAAAAACATTTTATATTAAGACGAACAGATGTTTTATTCAAATCCAATTTCTAGTATAAATGATCTCAATGGGAGGTAATTGAATAGAGAAAGAAGTCTACAGATTATCAAGCATAAGTGTAGAAAACAAGAAGATATATCAACAAGAAAGTAATCGATTGATTGATGATACGTCGGATATGTTATTGGCGTTATATGAGAAAAGAATGGTTGTCTTGTGTCTATAATCTAGAATATTCAATTTTTTAGGATAGAATATTTGCGCTTATTGTACTCACTATGAATATCGATATTAGTTTGCAAGTAGAGTAAGTTAAAATAAATAAGAGGTAAGGCGTGTATACCATAGAACTTTAGTATTAATTAAACTTTGTCAACTATTTTTTTTAATATTGTAGATGAATCCACCGAATCTTTATTTCTAAAGACAAATTTTGAAGATATTGTTAACTCTTTGAGGATTGATAGTCCAAAAATGGAGCACGAATGGTGAAAGGTAACTTCCTGCTGTTGTTGGAAGTGTGACGATAGTTTTCTGTGCTTTTGGATAAAGTTCCTAATGAGTTTTCTCCGCTTCTGGAGACAGTTCTTGCAAAACTTCTTGCAATTGGGAAGATAATTTTTTATGCAAATTTTCTAATTTTGAAGACAATTACTAATTAGTTTTTTCGAGTTTCGAAACGAGTTTCTGATGAAATTTTTCCAATTTGGACGAAGGTTTCTGATGAGGCTTTCTCTGACTTTACAGATAATTTCACTGATTAGTTTTTGTCAATTTTGGTGACCGCTTCTGATAAGTTTCTTCCAATTTGGTGCAATGTCCTCTATATCGTTCAGTGATTTGTAGAAATTTGGACTACACCGTTCTCACATCTTGGGTAAACTAGTAGATTTCTATTTTCTCCTGGTTATGAAGGTTTGTGAAATATTTCTTTAATTAATTTCGAAAGATTCGACTATACCTTTCTCGTATTTGTGAAGATCTTATATAATAAAGCTGTTACCTTTAAGCAGCAGCGGCTGAAGCTATCAAAATACTTGATTACTTTCTGTGACCAGTCAAGATGCTTCGAAATATCTAGAGCTTTTTGAAAAATAGAGTTTAGAACAGTTCATTCAGTTTTCTCAAGTAATCGCGCGAACTTGATAGGTCGTGTTGATAATAAACGAACTAAAAAACATCCTAAGTATGTTGTGGCGAAGGTAGAGCAGACCTACGACTTATACGATGACTAAAACTTGAAAATGTACTTAAAATCGTTGCCGCCGAAGGCGGCAACATGAGTTTGCCTTGTTTATTGATACTTAGTGTGAGCTAGGAAGTTTTTAAAGAATCTCCATAATCATCTCATTAGGTAACAGTCACCGCGAACACGGCCGTCTTCGGTGGCGACAAAGATTGAAAAACTTCTCTAATCTGACTGTGAAGATGTTTCTGCTGGAAAGAGTTCTTACATCCTCAAGGATTTTTTAAGCTCTGCAGCAACGGTAAAACTGAATTTGACCAAAAAATAAATATGTCGAAAGATAAAATGTCGAAACAGAAATAAGGATGGAAGGCGAGCGCGTATGAGATCTCCACTTCCATCTACTTTTATATTTCATAATTCTACCTTTCAACATATGTCTTATTGTTATTTTCGCCATTTTGACTTTGGACGCTGTTGAGGATAGTCGCAGCAACCTGCACCAATGTTTTCAATACAGCGAATGTTATGAGTTGTGTATAAATTTATGAACTTATATCAAAGTTTGACTATTATGCAAAAGTCGGTCCAAAGCGACAACATTTTTACGGATGTGTAACTGGATGCAAAAACTTCACAAAGCGTTCAGCTAATGTCGATTGCATATGAGCGCCGTTTCATGGGACCAAATTTTTCTCCGATTTTTGGAAATGGCTCCCTGCTGCTTTGATAACTTCGTGCCACTACTGATGGAGCTCAGCTTCCCCTAGATCGAAATCCTGGTTCCGCCACTAAATTATAATACGAAATATATAACATAAAACTAGCCAGCAAATACTTCAAACAAATTGTCACAAAATCTTTTAATCAAATCCAATTTATTACAATAAACTGTAAAGGTACTTATCAAAAAATTTAACTCATGTACTCTATGAACAGAAGATATTTTTCTAAAGTTTATAACCATTGAGTATTATTTGGAGGAAAAATATACCTTATCATTCAAGGCAGAGAAGTCATAGGGGAAGGGAGCGAAAAATATAGATGCGTGTGACAAGTAGGGATCTATACATAGTTAAATTTCAAAAGCGAAGAAAGACCTTACGTTTCATGTACCTTCTCCTCCTTCCTTTTTCTACCTATTTACGTCTCTAGTTCTAAGTCAAATTATACAAACAATATACTCTGAAAAATGAATAGTTCTAAATGTGAATTAAAACATTCTCAAATCAATTCCTAGCATATTCAAATGCGACATATAATAAATCTGCATTCATAACATCTAAAAAGAGAAGATTGATCTTCTATAAATAGAGAAGAAAATCTATATTTTATATTGCCAATGTAGTTAAATAAGAATTTCTTTATATATACTTCAACATTCTGAAATTATACTTCACAAAAACATAATGATCCAATATTCTTCATTTGTATTACTATTTATTAACAATCTCTGCCAATTATAAATCAATAAAAATATCTCCATAGTAATCTAGCAAACAGTAAATTTTCTATTATAAATAAGAAATTCAAAAAGAAAAAACATCTATCATATTTGATAATACAGTTTCTTAATTAATATTAATTATCGATGATATTCATCTTAAAAATAAATATAAAGGTTATTCACGATAGAGAATCATTATGCATAGACGATACTACTATTAATTACTTTATAGTAGGATAAATAATTAATGTCATGTATAATAGAGTGTATGTGTTTAACCTTGATCTTATCAATATTTAGATAATAAGATTTATTTTATACAAATTTTGACTAATTAAATATTAAAAAAAACAAAAGTACAAATTAGAAAATGATTTTTCCTTTTCAAAATAAGAATTATACAAAAATGAAAAAGTAATTTTGATTATTATTTTGTAGATTTTCAAAATCTACATCAAATTCATTAGTTGAAAAAACTTTAAAAAAAATAAAAAAAAAACATTAGCATTTTTCTTTGATTTAAAACAAAAATTTTAATTAAAACCATTGCCTTATCTTTCCAATCACATTTTCTCTTCTCTAATAGCAAAAACAAATAACATTGAATATTTTATATATAATACACGATAAATCTAACAAAAATTCAATGTTATTCTCCTTTCTTTTCGTTTTTTTTTCGTTCAAATAATATAACTAAAAAAATACATTCAATATAAAGAAAAAATTTCATAGTTTATTTTAAACAGTTGTCATCATTAATTCAATTCCATTATCATCAATAACATTATTTATACTATCATCAAAATCTACAGGCATTAAATCATCACTTGTACTAAGTGCTGTATATGTATATGTATTTGATATGGCACGATTATGTGCTGTATTAACACGTGTTGTTGAATCAATAGATGATGATGAATGTGAATTTGATGATGATGCTACAACAATAACTGGATTTATATTTGTTAAAGATTTTAAACTTTTATAATGATATGTTGAAGAATTATTGTCATAAAAATTTTTTTTTAATGGAATTGAATTATGATTATTAATTTGATTTGTTTTAATCATTGATATATTAAGATTTTGTTTAGTTTTTTTATGTATACAATCAATAAAACATAAAATCATTGTTAATATAACAATAAACATAAGAATTGATGAACCAATAAATATTGCAAACATTTGTTTACGTGTTGATAATGATATTAATGATGAAGAATATTGAAAAATAGGAGAAGATATTGATGATGATGAGATTGAATAAGCATGTGCCATTCGTTTACCTTGTTGAAAATCTTCAGTTGCAAGACGCTAAATAAAAGAGAGAGAGAAAAAAAAGAAATTCATCAAATATTAAAGCTTATTTAAATAAAAATAATTGAATTTTTAAATTTAAGTATATTAAAAGATATTTCATAATTAACGACGTCATTTTTATTCTATTTTTATCCGTTTCATATTTAAAAGTGAATAGTTAGTGCCAATAAGCACTGTATTGAAGAAAATATCGGGAAAAAGTTAATTTTTTACTTTTTTTTGGAAAGAATGATCGTGTTAGTATTTTGTGAATATTTATATCAATGTTTGATATTGTGAATTGAAAGTTTTCTAAAAAGATAGTCTATGATGTTCTCTAGAAAATTCAATGAAACCACTCTTTAAAAAGATAAATTAGAAAAACCTAAAACTAGTATAGTTATTGAATAGAAAAATGATTAGTTTTATAACAAGAAAAAAGTGTTTTTGAGAGTAGTCATTTTTAGAGTATAATATTGTTGAATGGATATGGTTCACTCAATGCACCGTAATATCAAAAGATAAGGAATTAAAAACTTACTAATGATGTATCATCATATTTATTATTTTTAATAATTGTTATCCAATCAGTTCTATTTGAACCAATAAATAAACGTAAAGTTTCAACAATAAGACATGGTGTTGGTTGACCATAATCACGTATTTGTATATGTAATATAATTAATGAATTATCTGTTATTAATACAGAATCTGTTTGAACAACTAATGTTCCATTTGGATATAAATTAATAAATAATGGTGATGTTGATGGCGATAATTGAAATGTTAAATTTCCATTTAAATCTTTATCATTATCAGATGCAATTAAATGTAATAGAAAATATTTTGGTGTTATATCACGATTTATTATAATAAATGATGAATCAATATGTAATTGCGGACAATGATCATTTTCATCAAGAATTTCAATCAAAATTGAAACATTTGTTGACTGAGAAGGATTTCCATTATCAGATATAGTAAGTAATAATGAATAAAATGAAATTAATTCACGATCTATTGAACCATTTACTGATATAATAATAAATACTGTTGACTAAAATAAATAAGAATTTATTTATATACATATATATATTCTTAATATATTTTATATATAATTACCTCAGATGTATTACTTGTTTGTGTTATTATTTCAAACGGGATATTATATTTATTTTGATCTGAAAGCCATTGAGAATAAACATTAATTTGTCCATTTGGTCCATCTTGATCATCATCATGACATGATAGCATACCAAGAATTGTTCCGAATGGGCTATTTTCCATAATTGACCATGAGATATTCGTATTATTAATATCACATACAGGTGCATATTCATTTCGACTAATAACAGTAAATGTTATTGTTCCTCGAGATGATAATGATGGTATACCTACAAAAATTTTAAATTGATTTTTAAAAATAAAAAAAGAGACAATATATTATTTATTATATAATCTTCAATATTGATTACATGTCCTCTTTAAAAATGTCAAGTATAGTCTATGAAGCAGATAAGTATTTAAAGGTCGATGCTTTCTTTAATGAATCAAGGAAAAGAGAAAACGTTTAGTATGAGATTTAGCTTTTACTAATGAAAATAGAAAAAAATTTTCTCATCAAAATAAATAATAAACATTAAATATCTTATATACCTTTATCTCGTGCTTCAACATGTAATATATAAGTATCTTGTTCTTTTCGATCAAATTCTTTCATTGTTCGAATAATTCCTGTATTTGAATCAATATGAAAAAGATTTTTATCATTATTAATTAATGAATAAATAATATGTCCATTAATTCCATGATCTAAATCATAAGCTTGAACATGATATATTTCATAACCATATTGATTATTTAATTTAACATGTTCACTTATAGTTGCTTTCATATTATTATCTTGAAATTTAGGTATATTATCATTTATATCTAATATAATTATATATATATATAAATATGTTGATTTTGATAATGGTCGTCCATGATCATATGCTTGAAATGTTAAATTATATTGTGAAATATATTCATAATCTAGTAACTCTTTTGTACGTAATTCACCTGTATTTTCTGTTAAACGAATTAATTCAAATGGAATTAATGATGATTGAATAAATTTCCATGTAACACGTCCATTATCACCATAATCTCGATCAATTATTGAAAATGATAATATAAGAGAATTAATTGGTAATGATTCATTTAAAAGAATTTTTACTGAATTTGAATCTATTTTAATATCATTTGGATATATATCAATTATAGGTGCATTATCATTTTCATCTAATATATGAATTAATACTCTAAAATTTAAAATAATTTATTTAAAAAAAAATTTCTTAATGAAAAAAACGAAGTTAATACTTACATACAAAAATCTGTTTTATAACCTTCACCTCGATCTCTTGCTTCAATTTCTAATCGATGCATTGTTTTTGTTTCATAATCTAATGAACATTTAACACGTATATCACCTGTTATATGATCGATTTGAAAACAATTATCTTGACTTATTAAATAATAATTTATTTCTCCATTAACACCTTCATCATCATCTATTGCATGTACACGAATAATTATCGAATTAATTGATATCATTTCACTTATATTATTTAATATATAAATTGTTTGTTCAAATTTCGGTGGTGAATCATTAATATCATCAACTATAACAAAAACATGTAATCTACCTGTTTGATTATCACCATCACGTGCAACAATATCAAATTTATATGATGATATTAATTCTCTATCAAGTGTTTGATCAATAACAAGTGATAAATCACCACGTATTAAATCATAACGAAGTGAAAATGGAAGATATGTTGATGATACAATTGAATAATCTTTAAGTAAAAATTCTTATTTTATACAAACAAAATATAGAATTTACATACCAATAATACTATTTTGTCCTTGATCATAATCGATAGCTGGTTCTAATTTAATCATTGCACCAATTTGTGCATTTTCAACAATAGTTAAATTAAGTTGATCATTTGAAAAAATTGGTTTATGATCATTACGATCAATAATACGTATTACAATTAATTCAATATTAAATTGTTCACTATTAATAATTATTTCAAGTTCTAAATCACACCATGTATCACAACGACAACGACGTAAACGACATAATTCATCACGATCAATTTCTTTACGTATTGTTAATATTCCACGTGATGAATGATTTATTAAAAAATACATATAAGGAAATTCATCACGTTTAGCAAGACTAAAATCTGCATTGATATGATTTGAAGAATTTTTTGAAAATAATAAACGTCGAAGATTAACAACTTCACTATGAACAGGTAATTTTTCAATTGTACGAGTTATTAAATGATCATCTTGTTGTTGTTGACAATAACAACATAAAAACATTTTTAATATAAAGAAAATAATGATATATGAAGGCATGGCATGGTGATAGTAATATAAAATAAAAAAAAATTTGATCATGCCATTATATTGTCATTCTAGAATAAAGACAAAAAAAAAATAATGTCAATTAGACTGTCTATCTATCCGGAAATAGTTAAATAGACGCGTTTGTCTATTTCTTTTTTTAATGATCGAGTTACACACAAAAAAATAGCTATTGTTCAGAACATGAATGTACGCTTAAGGAAATATCTTGTCTAACTAAATCGAAACTATGACAAGCAATTCGAATCAATTGTAATATGAGATAGAACTATTAAAGGCAAGAATATATAGGTTGAACTATATCGTGACAATTAAAATTATTTGATAAAATACCCTTTGGCATTAAGAGTCTGTCACTTGTCTCTCATTCTTCTTTTTTTTTTTGCTTTATTTGAAAAATAATAGAGACAAGCAAAAAAGAGATCATAATAGTTACATGTATCATATGAACAAAAAAAAATGGATTGTATAATTTTATTTTTATAGTGATATGACATTTTCTAATGTATAAATCTCTATTTTGATTAATAAAAATGTATAAAAGGATCAACAACAGTAGTAAGATGTTGTTACTATATACATTTATTTAGCTCAATGTGACCTACAAATACCCTCACACTTTTAATCAATTTTTCTCTCGTCTTCTCTCATCATAAAAAAAGATGCCGCCGATGTGGGCATCGTTTCTCGTATCTTCTTTCATGTAATTGCACTCGACACCATTCCCATTACTGCACAGTTCATTGTCATTCAAATAAATTGGCTTGAGGCCTTCGTACTCCTTTTATACGATCTATACATATATCTATATATTTGATTGTCTCGTGCGCGACATATAAAGTGTTTTATGTTTATCCATGCAATACCTTACATAGACATAATGATAATGGAATTCGTACAATAGCACTTATTCTTCATTTATTGAAAAATCAACTTTCTCTGTCTCGCCCATGAAAGATGGTAACGGGCGTCACCTGTCTTCTCTCTCTCTCTCTCCTCTTCTTTCTATACTAGTTAAAGGAACTGAAAAAAGAAAATAAATAAACAAATACTTTGTCGGTCAGTACTGACAGATGTTCATTTGTATGTCGTACGGATGTCATCAATCAAATAACTGACAGAAAGAAAACCGAGAATTCGATGTTGTTTGTCTTTCATTATTTTCTTTTTTTTTCTTTCCATGTTTCCATGTTAAAATATAATCAAATAAAAAATTAAGAAAAAGAATCTTTTCATTATCTATCATCTATTACAGCTGTCATGTCCAAGTGGATGTCCTTGTCAAAATGGACAAGATATAAAAGATATTTCTTATTTCTTATCTAAGAAAGGATAATGAAAAATGATGTCATCAGTAATTTTAAACATTTGACTTACCTCAATAGAAGACTCAACTGTCTATTCATTACTTTCAGCATTTAGTTACACACTTGCCTCAAGCTTAAAGAAAAAAAAAAGAGGTCAATCGACACAATATGTCGTGCTTCTCTCACTCTCTTCCTCTCTTCTTTGTGCTTTACTCTTTCTGGTCACTAGCGAACATCTATAAATAATAATAATAATAATCATAAGACTATCGAAAGAAAAAAAAAAAAAGAAGAAATAGTGATAGAAATTAAAAATTAATCAATGGCATCTTGTAACCGTTTGTGAAGTAGTTGAATAGAATATAGTAGTACCTATTGCTTTAGGGATTCTAAATAGTCGTCGAGGGGGAACGACAATCAACAATGAACAAAGAATTACCTCGTTCTTCAGTTTTTTTTTTGCTTTTATTGACTATTCACATCAATATATAATCATATTGCTCGAGTCGAGCGGTAGTAACAAAATGTGTATGTATGTGAGAAAGAACATCTTCATATTCTATATTGTGCTCATACTTTACACGCGATAGAATGATGACGAGTTCAATTAAAAATTTGCGTACCCTCTTCTTTTGATGTATATTCGATTAAAATATTTTTATATTCAAACGTGCAAAAAAAAAATTTGTGTCGATGACAATTTTATTCTCAAAGACGTTGCATACATTTTCTCCTTCTCTTCCTTTCTTTAACACGATTTACTATTCATTTACACATATGTTTGTTTGTTACTTGTTAATACAATTAATCGAATCAATCAAAAAAATAAACGAGAAAGAGAAAAAAACGTACTCGTATTTATTGACGTATATGATAGTAATTTCAATGAAATATCGATTTAAGTATACAACATTATCTCTCTAATATGGATAGATTGATTTTACCTGATTATTGATAAAATGTTTATAGAATATCCTATGATAAATGTCGTTTATTTTGACCTCGGCCTTGTCCGCCTAATTTCTTCTGTCTGTTTTATGCACATGAGGCAATTGCTTGTACTCTGCTTGAGTTGTGCCTGTTGTCGATATTCAATCAAGATCATCATATATACATGCATGTAAAAGAAGATGACAAGTCTATTATTGGTCTTATATGTTCAGCATCAGAAACAGAAGCAATAATAACGATTACTTTGTAAGCATACGATGATGTAATCTATCGTCTTAACGAGAAGATTACCTCGATGCACGCTCATTGAATATATTCAATAGTCAAAACAAAAGCAATAGAACATTTTTTTTTTACTGATTCTCTCATTTCTAGTAACTTTTACTATTCACAATTATTCTTCAAGTTTAGTCACGACTGTTCTGTCTGTTTTAGTTGACTGACAAGAAAAAATAACATACTCAATATCATCTATTTGACGTGACCTAAGATAGACAACAAAAAAAAAAAAAAGAAATAAGAATCAACGACTTCCGTCGACCACTCCCTATCCTCTGAACTACATTGAATGGAATAAGAAAATCAGATTAGTCTTCTTGCTTGCTATTGTCGCCGGGCGATACAGTTGAAAAAGTTCAATTAATCAGTCCGATTTCCATCCGATTACGATTTATGTTGTCATCATAAATTGATTTAATCAATGAAAATCTTATACATTTGCTCTCGAAAAAAAAAAACAATTTCTTCTTGCATCAAATTCATTCTTCGATCTTAAAATTAGAATGTCTCAGTCTGTTCAGATATATATATATATATATATATATATTCATCATACATAACAAACAATAAAAAATGACAACAGCTGAACACTGCTGTTACATTCATATATAATAATAATAAAAAAAAAAGAAGAAGAATGATGAAATCGAGCAAAACGACATCGACCTATGTCCTATTCATGTTTATATTAATAAATCAACATGTTCTACTCATACTTACTGTGTATATACACCCTCGAGTTTGGTGATGTTGTTGTTACTGGAGAAGAAGAATTAGATGATGAAGATAGGATATCACAATTGTTATATATGTCAATCTTTTTTTTTCATCTCAACTTGCTTGTTGGTAGTTATGAAGAGAATAGTATGTATGTTCAATTAGAATAGAAGTGCGAACATGAGAAAAAGAGAACATTACAATTCTTCTTCTTCTTCTTCTTCTTCTCCTTTTTCTTTCTCCTTCATTCCTTCTCTCTATCTCTCAAGTACTATCGATCTTGATGATGATGATGATGATGTAATCTTTTCTCAACGTTATTTCCAGACATGGTCATGGTTCAATTGAAAATCGAAAAAGAACTTTCTTTTTTTTCTTTGATCAATCTTCTTTTTCGATCTCACGAGACTTGTCGCGTTCCGCGTACATAATTTTACATAAGTTTCTCATTCTATATCTAAATCTTAGTAAAATCTACAAGAGAAACAATCATCATCATCATCATTATCATCATTACCATCGACAATATCTCTTGAGACATGCAAAGTGATACTAACAACAACGCTATTATTCCAAGACATTCTCATAATAGTATCAAGGACAAGTGTATAAAACAATTGATTAGATTTGTTCTATTCAATATTTTGTTTATGTTGATATGATTATCAGAATAAGTTACAGTTCAGATCAGATCAGATCAACTAATAAGAAATAATAATAAATGGATGAATGATCTTGATTATGATAGGCGTGGCTAATATTGAGAAAATTTGTTAACAATAACGAAGAGAACAAGTGTCTCGCGAACATTGCGTGTAGACACATATGAACGGTATTCATTGTCTATAAGATTAATATACGACTAATGATTAGATGACTCCTTTTGTTTTCATAAGATCTAAATTAATTATAAAAAATTTATCAAAAACCTTTCAATCATTTTGAAATATTTCTTTCCTTTTTTTTTTTTGATATGAAAAAGAAAAGATCCAATCAACTGTTCAATTTAGATTGAATAATAATGATAAAGAAAAAAAAAATGAACATAAAGAATATATATCATTGTCAGTTTGTATAGAATTGAATGACAATTGCATCTGTTATATCCTTGAAATAATGATTATTTCTCTGTTATATATGTGCTTCAATGAACAACGATAATAGCAGAAAACGAGAAGAAATGTCAATATGGCAAACTATTTCGGAACATAATGATGATAACAATATGTAATTTAATAAAGGAAAAAAAAAAATAGATATCATTTACAATATTTTGTTATAGTAATATCTGTTGTTAACTTATTCATCTCATAATTTTCTTTCTATCTTCAAATATATCTATCAATAATTATGTAAATAACTTAATCGATTTCGTCTTATTCAAATGAATATATATATAAGTTTATTTAGTTTAATTTAATTACTATTAAATTTACTAGTGATTGTTACATTAAAAATGTTTATAATAAGTTTGAAAGGATATATTTATTAGTAATGATTAAAAGAATTTTCATTATATAAATGGAATATTAGATCAAAATGATTTTAGTTAATCATAAAAATATAATAACAATTTTATTTGATTCTAACATCAATCAATATATGATCAAAGAAAGATTTTTATAGTACGACCTTGATTTGAAGTATGTATATATCCCAAACATCAATTGAATAATATATTTTAACTAAAAAAACATTTAATTAAATAAAAAATTTATAATATTTAGTTATTAAATATTATATTATGATTAAGATTTCTATCGATTAAATATGAATGAATATTTTCATTTTATTCATATTATAATATAGAAAATTTTTTTTTCTCTAATAAAATAAATGAACTAACAGTATGATTTACATTTGTTTGTTTTGTATTATAATTAATCAAAGAAAATATTATGTAATACCTTTAATTTATTGAAAATATATTATACAAATAACTACTACTAATAGAATGTTCAATAATTAATTTCTTGATAATAAAAATGTGTAGAATGTTTATATAGAAAGAATAAACATTAGTTGAGTAATAATATTATTTGAAGAAACAAAAAAAAAAAGAAAAAATAATACATTCATTTTTATTTTCTAAAGAGTCATTTTTAAGTTATAGGTTTTTATTGATTATTATTTTTATTTTATATATCTATAGAATAAACACTACATTATTCTTTTATAATTCATAAGAATATTTATTTAGAGACAATATTGATATTAATAATTGATTAGAATTTTTTTTTTATGAAAGAATTATATTAAATAAATACTAAAGACAAATATGAATAGCTTATCGTAAAATAAAATCATATGATCAATGTGTTATAAACGATCCTCATCATTATCAGTGTCAAATGACAAATCAAAAGATTATGTGATATATGATACAAATGCAATTATAGAAATTTCTATTACATTGTACTTCATAAGAATTTAATAATAAATGTTTACTTTAATTACATAAAATTTCACTTGTTTACATGAGAATATCGTTAATTTATGATGAATGATTCATATACAGTAAAGTTATCAATCAATCAATCAATCAATGGTGTATCGACTAGTAAAAGATAATGAAAATGTTTATTTTCATATATTGATCTATTGGTTAGATTATATTTTGAACTAAATACTAAACTAAACTATGTTTTCAATTCTCGATTATCAGAATATTTATTTAATATATTATAATCAAATAAAATAAAATATTTTCTATTTATATCCATAGAAATTCCTAGATAATAATATAGAATAGAATCAATTCAAACTAAATTTTCAAATTTAAGAGGAAAAAAACCAAAGGTAATAAGACGATTTTTTAGTTAAAATTTCCGCTGTTTTTGTAACTTCATTTGATCTTAAATTAACATAGGGGAACAGTTCATGTGCATGACAACCTTAAGAACATATTTGATAACACATGGCTTGCAATTAAAAATGAATATACTGATAAAAAAATTAAATCTAAATGTCACTAAACATTATTTTAAAAGAAAACTAGTAATTATTAAATTAAATATAAGAAAAGAAATAACACATATATTTAATTATAACTATAACATGAATGTTTAATAATGGTATTTACTAGAGTGTAAATAGTTATATTTAAATAAAGCATAAAGAGATTCAATTAAATAGAAAGTTTTTCTAGGCAAGAAAATTATTGTGTAGGATTTCATCGATTAATTTTTATGTAAAATCATCAATTCTATTGGATAAAAGTTTTCATTAGAGATCAAAATTTTTATAATGAATAGAAAATCTTGCATTTATTTATATGATTGAGAAATCTATGGAATAATCATTATTAAATCTTGTAATATGAATACATCATAACATTCTATTTCAATGATTATACGCAATAAAAGATTATGACAAAAGATTATATCTTATAATAGAAGTAAAAGAATAGATTAAAGCATTTTCCTTATTATAAAATTAATTATATAATTATATTTTAATTGTTTTATATAGGCCTAACGATCCAGAAAATGGCAAAGTTCCTTTAATTGATTTCCTTCTTATCTCTAGGTCATATCTTTTTTTTATTGATAAATTCATTTTTGTATTCTTTTGAAAAATTTTTATAACAAATTTTAAATTGAATTATAGAATATTTATTGAATTACATAACATATATATATAAATATAAATATGTATGTTAAAAAAATTTATTGATGGTCATTATGAACAAATAAAATTTATTAAAAATTTCGAATAAAAACGTATGATATTTATATATATTAGAGTACGTTTAAGTACTAATAAGGAAATCAAATGATGATTTCAATAATAAAATTAATCTTCTTTTTGAAATTTTAATCGTTGTTTAAGTTCATTGTTTGATATATAATGATCATTATTTACGTCAAAAAATTGAAATAAATCATTATTTGATATACTTGATAATGGATATTCATCAGATTGACGTCGAATACGCCATCGACCAACAATTAAATGATATTCATGAACCTATATATCAATAAATAAATATGTTTAAAAAAGAAAAAATATGCGTTTTTTTTTATTTATATCAATACTTTTTGTAAATATTTTTTTAATTCATCTCTTGTACGAAAATGTTCTGGACGTTTTGGTGGAGCTAATACAATGTCAAAATATATAAAAAAAAAATAAAATTTTTATAAAAAACATACGTGGTACTTCAGTAAATCTTGTTTGTACAAGATTAATAAATATAACCATCAGTATAAAATATGGAATTATTACCTTAGAAATCATGATATTTATATTAATCTAAAAGAAATTTATAAATGATAACGAATAGTTAATAATTCCACCAAAGAAATACATTGAATCATTTACTAAAATATCTCAGACGACTGTGTCAAAACTGATGAAGACTTCAAATGCAGACGTTTGATTTATATACCTGCATGAGGTTAATAGAAGAAGCTTAAAACATAGATTTAATAGCTAGTTATTAAAATATTTATAAGAGTTTAACATAACCTAGAGTCACATTAATTTTCTGATAAAAAAAACTTATTATTAAAAAAATCTTTTTTCTCATAGATAATTCATATTAATAAATTTTTTAAGATTATAGTATAAAATTTTGAACTATAATTAAAAAAATCTTTTTAGTACATTCGGATGATATTCAATAGATTGTTTACTTTTTTCTATATCTAATAAATGAATTAAGAAGAAGGAAATAACGTTTAACACGACCTGTATACTAATATATACGTGAATAAATCCTATAGAAAAAAATGTAACTTACTATAAACATAATGAAATAAAATTAATCTTTCTTTCTACAAAATTTATCAAATGTATATAAAGCAAAAAGAAAGCACTGAGAAAATATTTACTATTATAAATACTATATCTATTTTAATCTAATATTAATTTCTATATTTTATGTGCGTCATTAAATAATCTTTATAGAGAAATAAACATAATTCTAACTAAAAGTTAATTATGTTTTTAAATATATTTATTCAAGTGAATATTTTAAATTATTAACAAATATTAAAATAGAAATATGACATTATAGATAAATATTTACTATATAATCGATTTATTCTTTTTTTAGATCAAATTGATATTGAAATAAAAATAAATTAACTATTCAATATTATATAAAAGAAAAATTGACTCATTTTCCTGTATCATCCTATTGATTATAATATAAAGCATACGCATTCTTTATCTCAAATAAGATTAAATTGTTTATATATATGTTTTTCATTAAGAATCTATTAAAATCTTAGATTAACTTTCGGTTGTTTTTTTTAATCGAGTAAGAAGTCTTATTTGATTGAAATTGATTTTTTTTTTACAATATAAATAGCATAATCTTTATGACTTCATTAAAAAAACAAATTATATATAGTATTTATATAACATTAAAAAAAACCACATTTTAACTGTTATAGACCATGAAAAAAAAACTTTATATACAGGATGAATTATAAACATCTTTACGATAAAAACGTTGAATATCTCCATTCTAGCTCGAGCAAATGAGCGAATTTTTTTATCAATTCAAGAGATCCTTTGTTAAATATATTGATTTTTTCCTATATTTGCAAAAAGTAACATTTTTTGGTTGAAATCAATAGTGACATTGAAGAAAGAGTTTCTCTAGATACGCCTTTGTGGATATAAACTTTGAATAGATAAAAAGATTAGCTTGTTTGCTCGAGCCGAAATGGAGATATTCAAATTTTTTATCGTAAAGATATTTATGATTCACTCTGTATATATATTTTTTTTCTTTTAAAAAATTCAATTTCGTATAAATATTACGCAGTAAAATTTGTTTCTTTATTTTTAACTTTTTTAATAATTTATATTGTTTTTGAAAGATTTTGACTGATAGCGCAACCAAAATAACACTTTAAAAGGGTTTTAGCCTCTGAATATTTCGCATATAGGTATTACGTCAAACTTACAGTAATTGCAAAATTTTTCTAAAAAAATAAAGCGAAATTGCTTCCAGTATCATCAAATATACTATTCATATTTTTCTTTAGAGTATAATAAATACGTGATAAAATATCATCATGTTACAGTAAAAATTTATTCAGAAAATTTTCTTCCCACAACTTTACTATATTACCTATAGGTCATCTTCCGTCTTTGACAATGAAATCTAACGAAAGAAATAAGATAAAGCAATATTGATTGATAAGAAATTTTATTATATATAGCATACAATATTTAATGATCAATATAAAATGACATGTGTGATTAGTAAAGAAATCGATATAAAAAAATATGATTTGAATTGAAAAATTAAAAACAAAAGAAAAATAATTTTTTTTTTATTATAAATATCATTTATCTATTTACCATTCGAATCTCTATTTAGTAAAAAAATGAAAAATTGATTTTTTTATATCTTTTACTAAATAATATATATAATAACTAAAAATGACTGTATCATATAGGCGATTTGATTAACTTACATGATCCGAATACATCGACATTTATTACAAGGTCTCAAATTAACTATAAAAACGTTAATTACTTTCTAACATAATAACATGTCTTCAAAAGCTTATTTCCTTTTTTTTTCAAGAATGTATGTTATATCTCTATTTTCTACAAAGACCAAGTTGATTAGCTTCTCTTATCGAAGACCCACATAATGGAAATGAGGATATTAGTACATGTTTCTTTTAAAGACAAATAAATATAGATTATCTAAATCAGTTTGTGGATACTATTTAATATGAACGATTATGATTATAAGGAAACAGAAAATATAATATTTAATTTAATCGTAATAAATTACAATAAAAAAAAATATTATTTATACAAATTAGAATCGTCATTTAGTCAATCATAACTTTTCATATAGAAATGAATATGAAAAGTAAAAATAGATTATGATTATGAAATATTTTTAAATTAATCGTAAAGATTACGATAATCTAAAACTCATATTTATATGACGTCAGTCATTTGAATCAATTAATTTCAATGTACTGGCAATTAATCAAAATTACGTACATTTTAAACACAAAATAAATATAGATACGTATAGGTTATATAATACAATTTTATTTTAAAATCAAATCTTTAAAATCTAGAAAAAGAAAGATTTCTTCTCAATTTATTTAAAAATTAATTTTCTAGTATAACAGTATTAGTCTTTCTCGGTTTTTTCTTTGTTAAATAAGCTGTTATTTATCAGGATAGATTTATATTGAAATTCATGAACAATGATCAAGATTTGATTGAAAAATTGTGTGCATAATAAATAACCAATATTTGGTTTTCGCTATAAATATATTGAAATAAATTTGTATTTAATAAGAACATAAACAAATTTTCTTATATCTATATTGAAAGGCATTGTGATAAATAAAATAATTAGCTTCGACTTAATTTAGTGAAACAAGATACTTGTCTTTAATAGAATTTTACAGAAGATAATTATTGATTAAATGTAACTAAATCCTCTTTGTGTTTCTATAATCTTTCAATAGACTTTATCAAAATCTACTTGTAGGAAAGTTTTAAAATTAAAATTTTTTAATTACTGCTAAAGATAATAAATTAAATGAAAAACTATAAATAAAATTGATCCAAGATAAAATAATGTTCAAAATGTGATAAAAGGTAAAAAGTACATTTCCAAACGATTTTTACATGAGAATGTTTTTGCACTTTGGCTGACAATTACTTTTTCAACTCATATTTCATAAAAACAAATCAGATAGATTAACACAGACTATATGTAAAATCTACTGAAAAACTTAAAATGAATACAATTAACTGTTTTGTGCCTGAAAATTTCAGTGCTCAACTTTAATCATACTAGCTGATTATTAGTCAAACATGCCACATGTATTTACTAATTAGATGAAGAAATTAAATTTAATATATAGATAAAATTAAAATTGAATAAAGTAAATAAATCTTATTGGAAATTTTTTGAAATAAAACAAACAATTATTTTATAAAAATTTATTTTCTTGTATTTAATATATGTTTAGCTATTTGGGTTCCATCAACACGTGCTCGTATTTTATCGTAACATTTAGCTTGTGTTGTTGATTCATCATCTGTTGTACCTAACAGTTCAATAGATATTAATCGAACAGCTTCTAATATTCGATCGCATACTTATTCGGCTGTTTCAACTCGTGCATTACTTGGATCAATAACATCAATAAAAATACGATGATGCGGTTTAATAAATCTTCAAATAACACTAAATTTTTCTTTCCATCACATTCGGATGCTAATGATAAATAAAAATTTGTTGCATATAAATCAAATGCAGTTGGTAATATTGATGTATAATTAATATTTAATGAATGATGAGAATCTTTATCACCATCTATGAAAAAATAATTTCTTTTATCTAATTTATTTTGATATTCAGGATTATTATTAAATCTATCTAAAACACGATTATTTAATTGAATAAATTTTATTAAAAATTGTCCGGATGGACCAATTTTAAGAGTAATGTGCTTCAGTAAAATTCATTTGAACTTTATCAGTACCAGTTTCTAAACATAAACGAATATGTTTTTCAAATTGAAATGGAGCTTTTATAAGACGCGTTAATATTTGTTGATGTCCATCAGTAAATATTATTGTAAAACAATGAATGTCATCATAAATGATAAATAATTGCAGATCGGAATTTATGTTATTGTTTGTAATTTCTATGAAACAAACAATTACTTTCGAGGAATCCATACGTATAAATAACTTTTACGTTCCATAGATATTCCTGAAGAATGATTAGGATCTTCAGTATTTCAGATAAAATATTTTTTCGTCCAGTCTTCATCTAAACAGAACAAAAACATCCGATCAAAAAAAAAATTTCCAAAGATAATTAAGTATCCATAGATTTAATCTTTATTTGTGCACACATTTCATGGTAAAAATATTATTCAAAGAGAAAATTGACTTTTATTCTAGTGTATTTTCAGTTCTCAGTATTGATTAAATAATCTACCTATTGCCCATTTCAAAATAAAAGGCGAGTGGATATTTTTTGAATAACGTTTGATAGAAAAACGGTGGAGAGCTGTGGTTTTCATCGTTGGAAAGAGCGGATGAAAGCGCATCGAACCATATAAGACAATGACTTCTAACTTGGACTTTTGAAACTTCTTGCAATAATTGTATAAAAAAATTTCATCAAAACAGGTCTGATTTTTCTAGAAAAAAACGAAAAAACCTAAAAAAACTGACGAGGGAACATTCCCAAGTGCCCCCTCGCTTTTGAGTTCGGA
>JAJEKB010019872.1:192021-208686 GCA_022393335.1 Macrotrachela quadricornifera
TTTAATAGCCATACCTATGCCTGAAAAACCAGAGCCAATAATAAGAGCATAATATTCATCTTTGTTTTGGTTTTTAGTTAAATTAAGTTTTGGATTTGCTCTTTTTTTACCAAAACCACACACATCGAATATGAGCCAGTAGAAAAAATGTCCAATGGAACCTACCACTACTGTTAAAAGCACTACCATGTAGGCACATAGCACAAATAAGTATATGCGCCTTTTGCTTGGTACTGATTTGTCCATCTAAAAAATGAATAGAAAAATAAATATGTATGTTCGACTTTAAAATGATACTTATATATAAATACAAATGCTGTCGTCTATAGATCTGTGTTTACCTCACCTGGCTACGTCATCGTGCGATTCGTACGTACGAAGTCGTGAAATATTATGTTACTGTCATAGACTAAAGTGCATTTTTTTTTCATTTTTTTTTCGTTCTTCTCTTTTTTCTCGTTCTTCTTCGTTTTTACAGCATATAAAATAGTCGACGTAGAAATCGTAAGACTTTATTTTCGTTATCTATAGTTACTGCTTTACTCATGCCACATAAATATTTGATTACTTTCTTTTCATAAATAAAATCTGCACACGAAGTAAAATAAATTATATTGTGCGTATACAGATAACAAAATATCCTATAAAGATTGAGTCCTATAAAAATACGTGGATTACAATACAACAAAAGTAAATGTAACTGTTCTTTTAAGTTACTAATTCATCGAGTCATATTTAAAATATGTCTTGCTCGTCGAAGTAATGGTTTATCAACCATTATTTGTCCACGAAATGTAAATGCTCCTTTGCCTTCTTCTTTTTCATGTTTTTCATATGCTTGAATCAATTCTTTAGCCCATGTAATAGTTAATTCTGATGGTGAAAATGCTGCTTGAACAATTGGTACTTGTTGTGGATGAATAACTTGTTTACCTGTAAAACCCCAAGCAGCACCTTGTTCAGCTTGTTTCTTTAATCCATCTAAATCTTTAAAATTGATATAAACCATATCAATTGGCTGAGCATTTTCAAATAAGCGACATAGAGTTACTAATTTTTGTCTTGCATATGTTAATTCAAATGCTTCAAGTGAATAACGACCATTTATACCAACATCCGCTGAGAAATCATCTGAACCAAAAACAACACCTTGTAATGAAAATAAACTTGAAGCAGTTGTTAGAATTGAACGAAGATCGACTAGACTTCGTGCACTTTCACAATATAGAAGTAGATTATATTGACGATTTAGCTAAATATATAAATAAGTTTAGAACACAAATTAAAGATAGTCACTAAATCTGAGATATTCGAGTACCATTATTTTCTTAAATTTAACAAAAATAATAACACAGAATATAATTTTATAAAAAAAAACTAAAAAGTATTTTATGAAATCTATTGATAAAAACTTTGAAATTCAAGTAGTAAATTGTCAGATTTCATTACATTGTATATGTCTAAGTTTGAAAAATGATTTATATTTCAGTAATCGTCAAAAAATTGAATACCAATCTCCTAAGAAAACTCTGAATGAGATATAAAAGAATAGAAAATTTTCCATGAAACATTTTTTTATTTAATCCTAATCCATGATATTCTCTCTAAACTGTTGTCTAGCTTATCCTCTTCTCAGCCTTGCATTCTAAAAAACTAACAATGAATTCTATAATGGACGTGTCACACTTACCCCAAAATATTCTTAATCAAGTATACATCTGTGTTTTCTCTTATTATTGATTTTTATAATGCAAGTTGCAATAATGTGGAATCTAATAATATACTGTCAGTTAATGAGTGAAACTATCAATTTTTTAGCAAGATTTTAAATGAAATCTTATAATAAGAATGTACACTTACACCAAGACGATCAGCAAGCCATTTCATATCGTCTACTGAATCAACTTTGGGTACAAATAGACAATCAATCGATGTTGATAAATCTTTTAAAAGTTTAACATCATCATCAATATGATTAGATGAAACAGCATTGATTCGAACACAAATTTCTCGATTAATTTTGGATGCAGATTCATTTAAATATCGATATATATTTTCACGTCCTAATTGTTTTGCTGTTTCCGCAACTCCATCTTCTAAATCAAGTACAACACAATCTGTATTAGTAAATGTTGGAAGTTTTGTTAATTTTTTCCAATCACTCGAAGGTACTGTCAAAACAGCACGACGAGGTAAACTTCGACCATAATAGGCGCCTGCTTGCCGTATAGCAACACCAGCCATGTTCATTTTCTACTTAAACCTTAAACATATGTACATGTGCAAAGCATTGGTCAAGGATAGTTGACCACTTATAACTGATATTGAAAAATTAGCATTATATGTAGTATAGTTAATAGAGATATAAAGCTTTTTTGTATGTACATCAATAGTATAATCATTAAAAAAAATGTATTAATTCGTCTTGATTATCATGCACTTAAGTGACCTCTATCGTTTCACATTTGTTAACAAACAAGTTCATTGCTATAAATCATCTTTCTTCTAAACACAAGTTTCAAATGATCATAATTTGATAGATTTTTCAATACGCCGAATTTTATTTTATTTTTATCAGATAGTATTATCCAACAATTTTTATTATAAACTCATATACTGGAGTAAGTTGAGTTAACTTGAATTTATAATTGTGATACATAAAATTAAGTACGAGTTTTATGTGATAGATTGAATTATGCAAATATAAAATATATTATTTTTATGTAGCTTTAAGAGACATAACCTTTAAAACCAATATGCTGAGCAAATAGTATGAATTAGCTATAAAGAATAAAAATATTCAACATCTTATCATTTAATGATAAATATCCATTGATTTTCTTTTTATTAATACAAAATATATATTTTTAATAATGAATATATTATTTGTTCTATAGTTATACCATTTTTGAATAAATATATATGAGCGAAAGCCGACATCGTATACTGTACAATTACCAAGCCATAAGTAAGAAGGATAAGAAGAAGAAGAAAAGAAAAAAAAAAAGAAAGAAAAAATATTTCTTGCCACTATTGTCTGACCTCTTTGGTTATTTTGCAGTAGCAAAGTAAAGAAGAAATATGCTATCGTTGGCTCATATTGCATCGAATATAATTGATCGAGAAGTATTTGCTTCATGTACAAATGATTTTTCTCGTATAACTTATCTTCTATCATCTTCTGAATTTATTTCACTTCTTCAAAAATCATCATCATTATTAGATGAACAGACAACATATTTAAAATGTACAAAAACATCTAATGAATATCGTGAAAAAGGAAATGAAGCCTATGCATCTCATAATAATCAACTTGCTTTATCATTCTATAATCAAGCTATTCGATATGCTCCATCTTATTCTCGTGAACTTTCACTTGCTTTAGGAAATCGATCAGCAATATTATTTAATCTTAAATATTATCAATTAGCAATACAAGATATTCATCGTGCTCTTGATTTTTTATCATCAAATGAAGAAGATAATGTACGTCGACAACGTCTTGAACAACGTTTATACCAATCACTTAAAAATCAATCTGAAGAAATTCATATAACTGAGAATGATAAAAATAATCAATTAGAAAATGAATTAAAACAACTCAAATCAATTCAAACATATAATATTAATTATCCAAGTTTATCATCTTATGCTGATATTCAAATTTCAGTAGATCGTGGTCGACATGTTGTTTCTGCAAATACATCAACAACATTAAAACCTGGTACAATTATATTAATTGAACAAGCATATGCTTCTGTTTTATTACCATCAGCATGGTCAACTCATTGTCATATGTGTCTACGTCGTATTAATCTTCTTTTATTTGCTTGTTCACAATGTACACGAGCAATTTATTGTTCATTAGATTGTCTTCAACAATCAATAATTTGGCATGCATTTGAATGTCGACTTACAATTGATCGTCTTGATAAAATGCAATTATTAGCATTACGTTTATTAACAAAAACTGGATGGCAATATTTATGTAAGAATAAAATAGAATTTGAAAATTATCTTAAACAAAATAAAATTGAATATGAAATAGAAAATCAAAATCAAAATATATATCAATGGAATAATTATGAAAATATTTTAAAATTAGAAACAAATTCAAATAAACGTTCAATTGATGATTTATTTCAACGATCTATTCAAGCATGTATTATTGGTATTTCACTTATTAATAATACATCATTTTGTCAAGAAGCATATGATAATTTAGATTATAAAATATATATATGTACATTACTTTTATCTCATTTACAATCATTACCATGTAATGCACATGAAATATCAGAATTTATTTATCATCGTTTATCACCATTATCATCATCTTGTATTGAAATAGGTGCAGGAATATATGCAACATTAAGTTTATTTAATCATTCATGTAATCCAAATGTAATACGAAATTTTATTGGTGATACTGTTATTGTTCGTCTTCTCAATTCAATATCATCAAATAATATTGAATTAATGGATAATTATGGTTGTTTATCAGCAACAATGGATAAAAATGAACGACAAAAAAAACTTAATGAACAATATCATTTTCAATGTGAATGTCAACCATGTATTGAACAATGGCCAAATTATGATCAATTACCTGAAGGTATAAATGAAAATAATATTATATCAAAACAATTTGATGAAGCTTTTAAACGTTTAATTGAAGGAGAAATGCCTTTAAAAAATGATTTGAATATATATGAAGAATTTATTGCTCAATATGATGAACAAATGCAAGGAAATAAGAATTTTAAAGGAAAAATTTATAATAATGCACAAGAAGCATATAAACAATGTTTAAATTTTTTCTATCATTCAATTTATATAGAAGATTAAATTTTATAGTAAAAAAAACATGTTTCCTTCTTAGGTTTTTACCCGTTTTAAATAAAAATATAAAATATATGCGAATATTTATTGATTTTATATATTTGAAAATTTTGTTTATAGTAAAATTTTATTGATAAAAAATTATGTTATAATGAATAACTGTATGAATCAATCTATATTAACCATTCCACCATGCATATAACAGGTAGACCAGATAAAATGAGATATTTTTCTTTTTTAATTCTATTCTCTAAGATTTCAAGTATTCATTTTGTACTCAATCAATCGAGCTGTAACTTCTGATTTCCCGCAACCATTCATCGATTTGAATAAATCTTTGCCCATCAAGAACTAATGAATGCACAATTTTGTACTCTCCTTGCAAATCCTTCTCGAGATTTCTACTATTATTGTTCAGCCTGAATAGGCTGGAAACTAACATTTAGGGTTACATTATGGTATTTTTAGATGTATTTAGAATAATCATGTCTTTCAAGACGAGGTCTAACCTATGATGCGTTTATTCATATGACGTCGTGTTCAGAATTAAATACGGAACAAAATCGAGCGAGTCTTAAATCGTCGTAGGTATACGATTGAGTAAGCGTTAATCTTTTATATTTCGTGCCGACAAGAAAAAATTATTTCAAAGGCAAAGTTGACAATTTCATATAATGAAAAAAATTCTCTCGATTGAGTACAAAATACCTCCTTGAAATTCCTGAGAATGGAATTAACAAAAAACAAAAACAACAATGTTCCATTTTATCTAACCGCTTGTTATAATTTATTGAAAAAGAAAATTTTCTTATTCATCAAATCTTTCTATCACATCTGTTTAAATAACACTTAACAAATTCATTCGATGTTTTTAAGTATGACATATTGTATGTTTTTGTGCTTCAAATATATCGATGATCTAATTAAGAAGAAATAAATGTCATAGAATGATCAAATTGAATTACATACTAATAATAACAAGTTAGAAAAGCTAAAAATTGATTGCACAATATGTACATAATGCTAATGAAGCCAAGCTCCTCAAAATGTAAACAATAAATAATATCCTACAGTCACAAAATCATATGTAATATATCAAATTCATATTTTTTTGTTTTTTAGAAAAATGAATAACTCATTGAATTAAATTCTTATGAATGCTTTACATTAAAAATTCTCTCATTTCTATAAATAAGAAATTAGTAATAAACTAATTGATAAAAACAAATGTTTCCATGAATATCTTCAATTATTAATTTTTCTCTTTCATCATACATAAATTCATAATGACCAAAAAGAAAAATTAACACTTTTGAACCTCACCGTTGGTATTAGACACTATAAAATTAATTCTGTGATCAAATCTTGTTTATTCAAATGTCTAGACAAATGAGACAGATAGGAAATAACAATCAAATAATATAATCTTTCTCTTTTATCTTTACAAACATCATGAAACAAATTATTTGAGTATAAATATATATATTTTTTTATTTTTAAAAAAAAGAACAACACCGGATAAATAAAAATATCGAATATATGTTTTATACAATAGGTTCATTAAATGCAAATGAAATTTTTTCATTACATTGAAATGGTTGAATTGCATGATGAATTGTTCGATATTTAGCTAAATTTATTGTAATACTAATAAGTGTTATTGTATGAAATAAAATAATAATTAATGTCAAATAGAATGAATAGGATAAATTAATAACATCAATATTATTTCTTGTTGTATACCAAACGAAAAATAACATTATTGATAAACAAAAATATGTTAGCATATTTAAAAAAAGAAGAGATATAAGCGATTTTAATGATGTATGATAAATACGACGAATAAGAGTTATTAACCAGATAAAACTACTTAAATCTGTTAATAATACAGAAATAAATGAAAGAATTTGAATAATAAATAAGAGACGACCTGAAAAAGAAATATATTTTATTATAAAAAAAAAACTTATTAAAATTTATTATTTTTACCTTCTTGTGTATTAGTTTCTGGTTCAACAGTTATCCATAATGATGATGGAAATGAACGTGCACGCCAAAGACCAATTTGAAAAGTATCTGATGACCACCAATAAGGCATAAGCATAGCAACAGTTGTTAATATTGTTGTAATTGGTATAGTAATCATAAACATATTTTGCAAAATGAACATAATGTTAGCTGTCATTTTCTTGTTTTCAAATGAAATGATTGTAATTCACTCTTTTCTATACTCTTTATATATGTACACAAACTGTTTCTTTCTCTCTCTCTCTTTTCTCTCTCACGATATGGAATAGATCATGCATATAATGTATATATGTATGTGAACACCAATTGACAATTTTTCTTCTTCTATGGGAAAGCAGCAATTGAATGCGAACGTGTCAATATGTACAAATGACATTCAATCACTTTGCTACGGGTGTTTACACACGTATCAATACATAGATGAATAGTCATGAAAGAAGAGAAAATTTTTCCCATAATGAACAAATTGATAGTTTTTGTTCTCTTGATCATAGATCAATAGTTTAAATATTGAAAGATGATTGATAAATTTTCTCATCATTGAAATCAAAATTTTCACAAAAAAAAAATGAAACATTGATTAATCATGTATACACTGATTGTTCTTAAAATATTATGTGACGTGATAGTTATCTACATAAAAAAGGCTTGTCATTTCACACATTAATCTTTCAAAGCATTGTTTCGAAGTGTATAAATTAATTAGCTTAAGAATTCTTTTTTTCTTAAATGCTATAGATATCATTTAGATGAATCTTAAATGTTGTCAAATTATTCATTTATTGTATTTATAGTGACTTAAAACGTATAATTAATCAATGAAAATAACAGTAATACAGGAATATTTGTCGAATTTGTCTTATAAATCAGGAAGGAATTATCAATAAGAAGTTTTTTTCTTTTTTTCAGGATGATCCCATCATTTACAAGAATCATTGAGAGATATTCAGCAAGAGAATCTCTATAGAACAATATCTTCTTTTATACAAAGAAAACAGCATTACAACTATATTTTAGCATTATGTTTAGATTTCGTGAAATTGTTAATTTTCAAACATGTTCAATAAGGCGTTTTACGCCTAAAAAAAATTATAAGACAATGATTTAAATCAAATATTTCAACGTCATCCTTTTTGATATATTAAATAACAATTTCAAATAGAGAATGGTAAAGGCAATCAACAATAGTAGATATTAGCTACTAAATGTGTAAACTATTTGACATTCATTGATATGTTTTCCGTTGAAATACTTGGTGAAAATGATATTATTTATTCGGAAACTTCATAGGAATCAAATACAGAACTATCAACATTTATCATTTAGATTTTCTATATATGAAGATAACAAAAAAGAATTAAGGTACGAATAATTAAAATAGTTTAGTAAATTTCGCTTTTTTTATTGTTATTTAACATGACATTCATTAGTAAATGCTAGTCAAAACGTTGATATATAAACAAAGTTTGATATATTTATTTGATGATTTTTTTTTCATAAAGTGCAAGAATATATATTTTAATAATTTATTGCAGCTTTTCTTCTGTTTTACTAGAAATAGAAATAAATTTTTGTATTTTTATTGTATTGGGTGACGCAAAATCAAGAATTATTTGGATGTATTCAAAATCAATTGATAACCAATATTTGAATAATAGTGAACAATCAATTAAAACCATATTTTCGCAATTTATCATTTGAAAATGTACTTATTTTCTTTGGAAAGAACGTCATACTCATGTTGGTTGGTATGGTTGAAAATGATATTTATATATGCAGATGCGTCTCTTAATCCAAAAGAATAAATAAATGATACTTAAATTGTTTCTATGTTATGTTATCAATTAATAAAATGGTCTTTGTTTGAAAATCTCATTTAATTTAAAATATTTATTCTCAGATGTGCAACATCAGATTGTTTTTAGTTTTGGTTTTAGATTAGAGAGAAATGTTTCAGAGTTTATTCGGATTAAATGTGAAATATTCTTAAAAACTCGTTTTTATTATGACTTAATTCGATAAATATTAGTTTTTCGGTCATTTCTTCCGACTTTTGCTTTGATTTATGTCATATTTATTGATAAACATGAAATATTTAAGTATAATTTTTAGTTTTGATACTAGTAAAAATTTAATTTTTGGTCTGAATCTTACTCGTACATCTTTAGTTTAGTTTTTTCAATTTTAAATACTTTCAATATTGTCTGTCAACAGTTTTTAATGATTTTTGCGTCTTTTAAAATTATGAATTAATTCGTTAAAGTTTCTAAACCAAAAGCTTCAAAGATTATATTCAAAAATATGTGCACGAATATCTATACTAATGAAACCCTATATTTTGATGATACATGGCAACTGACTATGTTTTTTTGAATGATGTAAGTACTCATTATATCACGAAATATTGAATAATTGTTGCATTTATTTGTTTATATATTTAATTCGTAATGTGGTACAAATAAAATAACTTATCTAAATAATCACTTGAAAAATAAATTTATAAAAATTTACAGATTATTCTTCTATATGATCGAAGATGTTTTTTTTTTTCATTAAGTTTCTTAATAACCTTCGAAAAGACAAATATTCTTCTATTAGATATAATCTATGTCATTTACTCCAATACTTTCATTCATTAATATTTAAAATCAAGATGATCTAAAAAGATGTATGTAGTTTATTACGTTCGTGTTTTTATTTTAAAAAAATGATGTGCAATCTTATGCATTTTAACACAATAATATTCATTTGCCTATGATAGGATGAAATTGTATAGTAATATCGTGACATAATAGTTCATTCAATCGTGAATATTTTTAATGAATCATTTCTTCTTGATCTTGTTCAAAAAATAATGATAACATTGATTTATTTTTTACTTATATTTTGATAACATGAGTAATGCAATGATTAATTTTGTATTGTGATTATACGATGTATTCATAATGCAAATGTATGCAAACAATTGTTTTTTCTTATCTGTTTTCCTTCTTTTTGCTATCTTGAATAATCGTTCTTCGTGAATTTTTAAACATCAATCTCCTAAAGGACTTTTTTTTCGTGCGTGAAACAATAGTGGTCCGATTATGACGAGGAGCACTAGCAATTGTTTGATAATGATACCGTGAAAGTAGTTGAACAGTTTTATTATGAAATAAATGTGAAAATGCTTTACTTAACACAAGCCATGTTTGATTACTAAATATAATATCTTCATCATTATTAGGTAAATGAATATCATCATAAAAAAGTATTGAATTCATTTCAGATGGAAGACGATTTTCATCAGCATCTAAACGAAAACCCATTTGACGTTTATCAACGTACGTACCATAGAAATGTTCAGCTTGAGCTATTAATAAACTAGAATAATAAATAAATAAATAAATCATTTTTTATTAAATTTTCAAAGTTTTAATTAATATTTACCTGATTAATTTTTGATCAATATCCCATATTTCAGAACCTTTAGCAACATTTGTAGGTACAGTTACATTCATTTTTTCTTTTAAACAACATTCAATCATATTGATTGTTATATTTGATGACATATAACAATTATTTAATGGTAAAAAGATTTTTTTCCATAAATATTTTGTCATTCCAATATAAGACAGTGGATAATAATGAATATTATGAAAATTTCCATACGAAAAGTCTTCATTCAAACAACAAAATGCATTAACAGTAAGAATATAATTTGTATGATTTGTATTAATTTCAAAACGATGTCGACTTATTGGTAATAAATCTGCATCAGCTGTTAAAATAAATAAATCTTTTGTAGTATTAAAATTATATGATATAAAACCACCAAATAAACGTATTATTTGACTTGTTGATATTGAACGTGATGCATCAACATTAATAAAATAATATTTCATTTTTAAATCATTTTTTAATAAATTAATTAATGGCATTTTTTCAAATATTTCATTTGAACCAACAAGAAATATAACTGGTTCAAAACCAATACGACGCCATGCTAATGCAACATATGGCAAATAATAACAATATATAGATGTATAAGAATCTGATGAACATGATAATAATACAATATTATGATATATTGATGAAAAATTACTTGGGTATAAATGATCTTTTAATAATGGTACTATAAGTGGAGGTGAACGTCCTTTTTGGTATAAAGTTAATATACTAATAAGTGAAATAAGTATGAATATAATAAATATTAAACGAATATTTGTTGTACCTAATAAAACGAAAAAATTTAGAAAGATTTTTTTTTTTTTTAAAAATCTTTACATACGCATGCGAAACAGATGTTTATCGATAAAAATGCCGAATAATAACAATGAAAGACATTGGTGATTCATTTATGCCTAGTTCTATGAGGGAAAATATGGAAAAAAACATTATATATGACGAGAAGAAGCAGATTCATGGAGGATGATGGCTATGCCAAAGAAATGTGAATGTAAACAGTCAGAAAAATAGGGAAAGAGGAAAAAAAAAGACAAAGAATAGAATGGGAGTAAACAGAGAGAACACGACAAAAAAAATAATGACAATGTACGATAAGAACAGTCACCATGTATCAAATGATTCAAATAAGACAAACAGTTTCATATTTCCAGTTGTTCTATATATAGTCTTAATTAGTCTTCTAGTATCTATCCTTTTAAATAGTAAACTGTATCGAAACCTGAAATCTGATTCTGACTTTGCCTGAATCAATATGATTGAAACGAACTTTTTTCAAAGAGAATATCTAACTTACTTTTGTATAATAGTAAAATAGTTTAACTTTTATTTAGAAACAGATTTATTCATAAAATACTATATAGCATTTAGTGATAAATGTACTAGTAATTCTTTGTATGTATTGCAAAACAAAAAATGTTGTTGATCATCACTTACAAAAATACGATGGAAAAAAATTCTACTATTTATTTGATTTCAATATTTTCTTATTTCTAATGAATTTTAGTGATAGATCAACGTCGTTTATTAATTTTTTAAGTATTTTTTTTATTAAAACCTTTTTACTCATAATGTTCTTTTGTTATTTCTGAGAATAACTTAAAGAAATAAATCCTATGATAATATAAACTATTTGTGTCTTATTGAATTGCTCGTTTTTTTTATCCTTTTGAGATATCAAATATTGATATGAACCAAATATGATTGCTAAACTGTAAATAAATTAAAGTTTCAGGGTTTTTTGGAGTTGGAAGCAAAAAGTGTAGCTTAAGCTCTCTATTACAAGTTCATTACTACGATCAAAAATATCGCACTCTTTCTGCTTATTTCATAGACAAATTTGAAAGTTAAATCTATCTGCATATGAACTAGATCCTATACGATCCTCAGACTTTAAAGAAATTTATTGCAAAAAGAAAAACACTATTGTCAATTTCAATACACATTTCTTTGCATTATTCAACATATATATATACCGGTTGAATCATAATGATTGCAACATTCAGTGGTTTACAAATATTTTTTTAAAGACAAATGTCAAAATCTGTTTATTTTCTTCTTAAAAGATATGCCATGAAAACTACAAAAATTGTAAAAGCAGATTTCTTTTGACTTGTTCTAGTAGTATCTGGTATTCAAAATGAGCAAGTTAAATAATGAGGCAGCGTCTCACAGTATTTAACATAATAAAAATATTTGAAACACTTTCTTGCTGTGCAATAGAAATTTTTCATACAATTTTTGTCGGGATTTTAACAACACATTCACTAAAAAATGCATCTATTTAAGCACTACATAATTCTTAATAAAATCTAAATAAAAAAATTTCCAGTTTTTCTAAATAATTTATTGAACATAAATTTCAGTGAAAACAAACGCATTTTGGCTAAGTTTTTTATTTAAACTCTAAGTAAGTTTGATTTTCTAAGCAAAATATTCGGGATCGATAGACAAATAAACAATTTTTGCACGGTGAAGAGACAAATATTTAAGTCAAAAATCTAATTGTACAGCTATTATACTAATAATGCTTTTTGTGATCGTCCTCCTTTTTGTTTTTTACTTAATGATGTATTGTTTGATGATGGAGATGGAGTGCAGAAATTCGGCCTAATATTCACATAAATAATATGTTTGGAAATATATTCTTTCAAGCAGTTGAAATAATACGAGTGTGATTTTCTATTATGATAGACCTGAAAATCGGAATGTTTTTGAAGAGAAGACTGACATTCATATAATCAACATCCTGAACTTATATTCGCTCACATTTTTATATGCTGGAATCAATTACAATAGGTTCTCAGTAACTGTAATTTTAACAAAAAGTTTTATCGATATGGGTTCTAAATATTAGTAAAAGTTTTAGTTTTACAAACACTGTTGTATCTACCCTCACAACCACATCCTAAATTTGAAGTAAACTTTCAGTGATAGATATATACACAAAAATAAAATGAATGGATATGAAAACGTACTAGAAAAAGTGAAGCCAACAAAGACCAATGTTGAAAAATCAATACAGGTCACACATAAAAGAAATAAAAGATAAAAAAGAAAATATTGTATTGGAGACTTCTCAAGAAAAAATATATGCATTCATGCGTAACAAGAGAACAAAAAATATGGGTGACATACACATGTATCACTACCATAGTTCAATACTGACGGAAAGAAAGATCTAGAAAATGTATATACCGTATCACATTAAAAAAATTCATCCTATCTTAGATAATCATGCGTAATCTTTAATTTTGTTTTATTAGTATGATGTCAATTTATTAACTTTGTATATTATTTATCTCTCACTCAAGATATTTTTATCACTTAGAAACTATAAATAACTGAGCATTCAATATTTGTAATTAACATTCAGTTTATTTACTGAGCAAATACAAATTATATTTAACAATGATCAAATTATCATTTATACATATTTACTTAGCATTTACATAGGTGCCCTAAAAAAGTCGAGATCTTATTATTTTTGCAAGCCGAGATATTTACAAAACGAAAAAGTTCTAAATTTTCATTATGCTGAAAAAGACAGGACACAGCATCTTCATGTGATTTGTAATTTTTCCATTGTGAGTATCGGAGAAATCATCAAAACGAGTCAACAGAAATTTGTCCTTACAGTTTTTGTAGAGCTTTTCATGACGCACCTTTTAAAAAAAAAGTAAGATCTTAACATTTGTCTGTAACATGATGCTTGCAAACTTCTAGATGTTGCAATCATTATGGCTTATTCGATATATATGAGACAGATGAGATCAGAATAGGATTTTGTACTTTTGTGACAAAAAATATCATTAATATGTACAGATGTTTGCAAAAAAATTGGAAAACTTTTTCTACAAATATCATTCTACTGTATGCCATCTTCGAATTCATTTGTGTTATAGTTGATAGCTTCAATATTTCCTTTGTTTATAGTGGGAAGAAATAGGAAATAAACAACTATGTTTTCTTGAGCATAGAAAAATTTTTTACCCTGTAAATTTCAATATTTTAAACGTCATCTGAAAAGTATGGAGCTCGCCAATTTTATTTTGATTTATTCTTCTCAGCATTATATCTTACGTATGACTGACGATTCCTCTAAAGTTATCATTAAAAACACTAGTTGAATTCTAAATCATTTGTGATGCAACAATGTTAACGAACTCGTCAATGATAGAGCTGACATGTTTTCAGTGAGTTTCTTATGTAAAGATGTCCATGTCGATAATGTTTTTCTAAAGTGATATTGCTCGTTTTATCATTTATATCTGACAACAAAAGAATAAGTGTTTTTCAAGCATGTAAACATAATACAGATTATTAAAATTGTATCTCAACCTCTAATAGACAACGCACCGCTTTCTTCCGATATGATCTCAATCATAAACTTTTTCGTCTTACAAATGTATATTCAAGTTTTTGTTTGAACATCTTCACCAACAACAATTTATTTTAATCTGTAACTATCATCATAGATTATCCTTAGTAGAACATCTGTTTTACAATGGGAAACGTACCTAGATCTTTTAGTACTGTTTCGATAATACAAAACTAATATATGATAACTTTTGCGAAGGAGAAGCCAATAATGTGATCATATAAATATATACCACTGGAAAAAAATAGTTAGACTATATTTTCGATATATGTTCACTATGAAACCATATCCTTTTAAAAGTAATTACATATACTGAAAACTCATGAAGTTTTCTATCACCCTGTATATTTACTTATTTTCTTACATTCATTTATTGAAAAGGACTTTTGACTACAATGAAAAAATCTTCAATCGACAAGTACCAAAAAACCTACATTTTTTTCCGATTTATTTTTTAATTATTACCCAAAAGATGTAAATTATAGAAAAGAAATTCGAACATTGCTAGCGCATTAAATTATCTATCGTTCTATCTACTGTTATATTATCTTGAATTCGCCTCTTATTATTTAATAATGTACGACCACCACCTTCACGTTCGGTAACATTATTTGTTTCATGAAATAATTGTAAAATATTGAAAACAGTTGCACGTGAACAATTAATAATAGAAGTTATTCGATCTAGAGTCATACTTTGATCAAAACGTAACGAAATAATTCGCCATTAGATAAATGATCACTCATTATTGATGAATCTGTCACGTCTTCAAGTCAAGTACGACGTCGAGCAGAAACTAAGATTTAGAAGAGCTAGTTTATTCTCACGCGAAAAGTAACCATATAACTGCTCAAGCGAATATTGAGTAACTGGCTAAGTGTGCAAGATAAAGACGGATAATTACTAGTATTTATAGTATCGAAAACGGAACATTCCAAAAAATAAAAGAGAGAGAGATACAGAGAACCATAGAAAGTTCTATAAACGCACGCGAAGCAGTGGACAATGGGCAGACATGTGACCATTTATATCATATATAGTATGATAGATAATTTAATACGCTAGAAATGGTATAATTTCTTTTCTATAATTCACTACTTTTAGGTAATGATTAAAAAAAACAAATCAGAGGACAATGTAGATTTTAAGTACTTGTCGATTGAGGATTTTTTAATTGTAGTCAAAATTTCTTTTCAATAAATGAATCTAAGAAAATAAGAAAATATACAGGGTGATAAGAAGACTTCATGGGTTTTCAGGATACGTAATTATTTTTAAAAGAATGTGTCTTCATAGTAAACATATATAGAAAATACAAAGTCTAACTATTTTTTTCCGAGGGTATATGTAAAAAATAAGAAAAGTGGTAGTTCTCCATGGTCATTTTCTAATATAAGTATAGAAGAGTTAGTCCTTCAAAGAGTGACGTTATAGTTCCTTCGAGCAATGGAAAAAAAGTCTTAAGAATAAAAAGAAATTTTTCGAAGTTTTTTTGCAAACACAAAAAAAATCATCAGGCTTATTCGAACCGTAATGGAGATATTTAATTGTCTTATCAATAAAGTGACTTTTGCACTATCCTGTATATTATATTGTTTTGCAATGTGTGGAAAACGTAAAACTTTCTTGTTGAAGTCGACCGTGACATGAAAGAAAAGTTTTCACTAACCTTGTTCGTATGGTTTTGAAGTATGAACATGCCCATATCCGTGGTAAAAAAGTATGTTCGTTTGACTAAGCCGTACTTACGATATTCAAACTTTTCTTTGAATAAGCATCTAACAGATACCCGGGTCGCATTCATTTAGCCGACACCACTTCATCGACCGATTGTTTTGCCGACAGATACTATTCACCGATAAAAAGTCAAATTAAAAAAAATTCAACATCCAATGATACTGCAGTGTTATTCACTTTTATTTTTTTTCTTCTTTTCTGTCATCGGTTGTATTATATAGATGACACATACA
>JAJEKB010019873.1:0-53156 GCA_022393335.1 Macrotrachela quadricornifera
TACAGATAATGAACTTGTACTTCGATGATCTATATAAAAGAAAAATAAAGAGTTATTTTATGAAATAAAAAATTTTTAAAACATACCATCCTGTTTTGATGGTATAATAAAACTTTTACTCATTTGTTGTTGATGATTTCCATTTGTTAAATGATATTGATATCCATATGTATTTGTATTATTTGTTGTTCGATAAGATAAATTTCTATCTGATATTTGAAATGATGGTAATTGCTTTCTAGGTAATGGTGTTGAACCAATTGTTATTGGTGTTGTTTGATGATGATGATGATGATTATTATTATTATTTATACGTAAATTTTCAGTTGAACTTAAACATTGTGAATTTGTTGTTGATTTTAATTTTGGTGAAGTTATTGATATTGTTGGTCCACGAATATTTCCTTTTATTGATGATGATATTAAATGATTTGTTGGTGTTTGTAATGATAATGGTGTTGATTTAAGTGGCATACGTGATATACCTGTTGAACGATAACCTGCTGATGATTGAACTTGTACAGGAATAGGTTGAATAGGAAGACGAAATGATTTTGAAATAGGAAGACATGAAGAACGTTCAGTTGAAATTGAAGATTGTTGTGATGGAATAGGTGGTGATGATGATGATTGATTTGGTGATGAAGGATCATTAAGAACACGTTCAAGTCGTTGACGTAATTCATCCATATAACTAGCAGATTTAATAGGAGAATTTTCATCATTATTATTATTAGTATCATCATCATCTTTATGATTAATATCATTTTCATCATTAGTTAATACATTTGTTGAAACTATATGAAATAAATTGAAATTTAATACAATAATATAGTATTTTCTTACTTATACTAGTAGAAGAACTTGGTTGAGGTGATATAGTTGAATTTACAGTATAATATAGATTATGTGAATTATTATTAGTTGGTACTATAGATGTTCGATTATGAATTTGACGATCACGTATTGATGAACATGGTGTAGATGGAGGACATAATTCATCATTAGTAGAATTATTTTGTTGTTCATTCGGTGTTCCAGAACGAGCAGCACAAACAGCAGCAAATCGACCTTTTTAAATTAATTTAATATTTTCTTTTTTATTTTTTGTTTTTATATAAAATAAATTTACCTGATGATCGATATATATTCATTGCTTTTTCCATAAGAAAATGATTAAGTTTTAATTGTTGTCCAAACTAAAAGATATTCTTCTATTATTAATAATTAAGAAAAAATTTTTTGTTTAAAATATACTTTAGCAATACGAATACTAGTAATCCATCGATCAAATTCATTTTTTGTATCTACACACATATATTTAATATATTTTGAACTTTTCTTTTGAATTAATGGATGCTAAGAAATATAAAAGAATGGAATTTTTTTTTTAATTTTTAAATAAAAATTAACCTTAAGTGCAAAACAATAATCACTAGGTGATTTAAATTTTTTTTTCCAACCAAGACCAAAAAATAATTCAACATTTTCAAATTTAGCCAAACATATAAGATCTTTCTATATATATGTATATGATTAGAATAAGATTAAAAAAAAATAAACAAAATATTTACTTTGCTTTTGCCTTTTGGTACAAAATAAAGACCTGATGAACGAAGTACACAAAAATTTTTTTTCCATGATTTACGAGATTTTTCTTTGAAATAAATTATTCCTTCTAAATCCGGTGTTTTTAATAATTCATCATAAACTATCATTGTTTCATTTTTATCCTATTATATATATTATTTGTTCAAATAAAATTTTATACTAAAAAAAAAAACTTACAATAAATGATGTTGTTGTCCGAAAAAGAGCATATTTTTCAGGTCGTTTAGTAAATACAAGTCGATTAGGTGAAGTTGTTGGCCACATAAGAATAGCTTCCGTTAATTTTTGATGATCTTCAAAAGTACGTTCTAAAAAAACAAATACATATATAATATATCGATATGAAATAAAATGAATTATTAAATATAATTTCTTACCCATATGAAGATCAGGTAAAATTTCGACAAGAGCATAATCAATATTAGGCTCTCGATGATTTTTATGAACAAGTACAAAGAGAACATCACGTATTGACATTGAATCATCAATAAGTATACTCTTTGTTGAACCATCATCATTATATGTACGAATAAGTAATTTTGATGGATGTTGAGAATTCGATGAAATTGATTCATTTGGATCAATAATAACTGATGTTGTTTGTTTTGTTGTACTTGTCATTGTTACCATTGAACGACAAGTTATCTATTATGAATTAAAAATGAAATATTACTTCAAACCTTTTAAAGACTTCTCTTTTCCTCTCTGAAAAATCGATCTCAGAATCGAGTACATTAAAATTGCATGAAATTTTCAAAATATGTTGAAGCTATAGTGTGAAGATTGTGGTAAAATCGTTCGTCCTATGCTATGTGGTTGAGAGAAATATGCACCAAACAAAAATCAAAAAATAACTCATCTAATCTCCAAACATTCTCTATAGACCTTCTTTCTATATATATATATATATAATTTTTTTTAATTTAAAAGCTTGTCCTCAGGATTAGCTCATCTCGTAGCTTTTTATTAAAACTCCTACTTTTTAAGCGAAGAAAATGGATGACAAGTTCAGTGACTCAAAATATGAAAAAGGTTAGCTCTGAAGATGAGCTTTCAAACAAAAAAAAATATTTGATTTTATATAGTATTGCGATAGAGTAATGCTGGAGGTATCGGAAGCCATCTCAAGAAAAAAAAAACATGTGTAGTAAAGTTGATATGTCTGTAGGCAAAGTACAGTGAATCGAGCTGGAAATTCTGGTAGTGCGAGGTTGATTCATTCCTAATATGACCTGTAGTTTTCAGCTCCATACAATGGGGAAAGATATTTTCGAAAGTCAGAATGTCAGTAAAATATTCTCCTTTTTTTAGATTCAATGAAATGTTATTAGTAAATCATTTTGCCACGTTTTCATCATTAATAGGAAAAAATATACAAATTATTTTCCGTATACAATGCTTGAAAAATGTAAATATAGTATTTACTTATAATATAAACTTAACAGACTAATTAAGTAAGTTTGATATGAAAATCTTTCAAGTGTTATGAATTAAATGAATAAATATGCAAATCTTACAGATTCGTCATGATTAGTTGATGTAACTTTATCAGTTGATCCACTATCACTAAATGCAGAATCACAATCATCAGTAGGATTTGTTACTGCAAGTTTTGATGCAAATGATACACTTGTCGTTGTTGTTGTTGCTGTTGTTTGATGATTTGTATTTGATATATTATAAAGATTAAGTGAATCATTTGTTATTTCATCGCCAAGTCCACTTGAACAAGCACTTGAACCCGATGAACGTTGTTGTTGAGAATCTATATTTGTTGTTGTACAATCATTAATTGTTAATGTTAAACTAGCTAAAGCAGCTTCAAGTTGATCTTCAAGTGTACGAAGTTCATAAACACAACCATTTGTGTTTGATGGTAAAGAAGAAGAAGTAGTAGAAGAAGAAGAAGACGACGACGACGACGACGTTGTTGATGACGATGAATGATTTGTTGATTGTTCCATTTTATTAAGTTTTTTAATTGATGATTGATGATGAGATGATGGAAGATTTGAACATTCTTCAAATTGAATTTTAAAATCTCGTAATTCAGATATAATTGCGTCAAGTTCAGCTGAATCGTCTTCGTCTAGAATAGCAAATCAAGAAGAAGACAAATAGACGAAAGAAATGAATAACGTGTGAACACTATCTTTTTATTATGACCTCTTCATACTTATTCACGTAATAATTTGCTCCGTTTCTCTTCATTGCAATCTTGTCGTTATTACTCATGTTATTCTTCTCTGAAACAATATTTGATATACGATAATGCCCTTTTTTCTTGCTCTCATAGATATACATACACAGTTGTTCATACTCTCCTACGTGTGTATTTCCGATTGACGATTAGGACAGACAAAAAAGAAAAGGAAGGAGAGGCAACTAGAACGAACAACGTACGTTCACACATCTAGTTCCGACGGAAACAGTTGTGCTTTCTCTCTTTCTCTCTTTCTCTCTTCTCTTTCTATGTACGTGTGTACTCATTGAACAGAACACAAAAGAAGTACTACAATAGTTATGTAAGACAAACAGACTAATGTTTGTGTGAGCGAGCATGTACTGTTCGACAAGAGATAATGGAATGATGATGACAGAAACTTGAAATATTATTTGTCGTCGATGCATAGAATAGAAGAAGACTATTACAGATTTGAAGCAGTAGAAAGTAATACATAATCCTTGATCCGTGTGTCTTATGTGTCACCTTCATTTACATTTTTAAGCTTACTTCTATAATATGTTAGTAGCCAAACGGAAATTAAGAGTAAAAAAGAAAAAGAGTCATATTTCTTGGATGCCCTTTTTTTTCTGCAGTATGGCTGAGCTCACAAGGACATTTTTATAACGATGCCAATATATTGAGAAGAAGAATAATGATGATGTAATCATTAGTATCTTATTTCATCTTATTACAAATTCGATCCTCTCACATCACTGATTTTGCAGATATTAGAACGTAAATATTTGAGATTTGATACAGTCTTATACATATTTTCTCTCTATTCAAGATAATTACAATCTCTTTTTTTTCTTACTACCTTCCGATTACTCTAGATTGTAAGAAAAAGAAATGTCTGCATTTGATTGACACTTGCTCATCATTGCTTGAATGATTCCATCGTCTCGAGCTGCATTATATTGTTCCACACCCTGTCACTCACATGCACATGCGTAGAAAAATTTGATTCGTCTGCCAAGATAGTTTTATCATATTACATAACTATTTTTTCTTCGTTAAGGAAATACATAACACACCGTTCATTCTGTCACATTTATCATCATCGTTTATCATGCATAGTATTTCATCAATATATGCATCTTTCTAGGAAACATTTATTGGGTAATTGACGTGAAACGCCTTCTTCTTTTCATAATTTGATTTTTGATTTATGTTAACTACAAAAAGATAATAAAAATAACTTACCATAAAGATGAATTGAAGACGGAGAATACGAACCATCTTTATGATATATTTGAGCTTGACGCTAAAATAAAATATAAATAGATATGTACATATACATATATATATATATATATATATATTGATCTATTTCAGTTATAAATTCACCTCAACATTTTCATTATCCATGAAAGGTTTATGTTTGAATTGAAAGAAATGTATGAACAAAGAATAATTGCTTGACGAAAGAATGAGTCAATATACAAACGAATAAGAGAGAGAAAAAGGGATGGGTATATGATCCTTGCAGTTGTTGAACATTCTTTTCTCTCACGCACTCTTTCTTTAATCGAATCAATATATGTACACATGTATATACAGAAGCGCATAAGTAAATCCGTGATTGAACACTTAGTGTTCGTTACTCTCACGCGTGCACATATGTCAGAAAAAAAATATACAGCACTCGAGAGAGAGAGAGAAAGAAGTGAAAAACAATTAGATCGAGAACAAACACATCATCTCACAGGAGGCAAATTACTTCGCTAACTCGGATGTTTCTAACAGATAGATAGAAGAAAACAAAATAGACAAAAGAATGTGAGTTCAACACATCTGTTTTTAGTAATGTTCATTTGTCTGCTCACTTCAAATAAGCACAAAAAGCAATAGATGTGGAAATAATACAAGAAAGTTTAAAAGACTATAACAATATAACAACAGACGTATTCAATATAGAAAATTGAGCTAATCAATTATATTAATATTTATTTTAATAGGATATTTGATCAGAATTTATTATTAGAACTTTTCTTATATTATAAAAAAAATTGTAATGTTTATTTCTTTTTACAAACAAGTACTTCTAATGATTTCTATTAAATAATCAAAACAAATAACATGAACAGAATGTGCGATAATAGACAAATAACTTAGTTAGAAAAATCCACATTTTATGAACTTTCTTTTCATATTAGTTATTAAACCATTAGAAATGAATTCAACAAAGTTATTATTTTTCTTTGATAAATAAAATTCAAAATAATCGATATCCTTTTACTTTCATTGGCTAAAAAAAAAAAGTTTGAAATATTATTTCTTTTCTTCGAAAATGAAAAATTAGTTTTCATAATAATTATTCTTTTAAAAAATATAATTTTCTATATTATCAAAAGAGAAAATGTTTTATAACAATTTCTCTCTTGTATATATTCAATTTCTGATGGCAAAAAAAAGCAAATCTTAATGGATCGAAAGAATAGAAGTGGTTTGACAAACAAGTGTATATTAGTTATTCAATTAGTTAGGCAAATAAAAGACAAGGTTTTTTCGTATCTGAATAGTAAAATTACGGAAGAATAAAAAGCGAGATGAAAATGTATGTAAATATATTTTACTTGATTTTATCTTAAAAATTTTTGTAAATTAATGATAAATTTATAATAAATAATTCATAAATGCATTATATCATTATTTTCATGATAATATTTTATTGTTTAAAAAATTTATATGATATAAATATCTCTGTAATTTAATTTTTATTAATAATATAATATATTTCTATATGATTAGATTTTTTATTGACTGGAAAATGCATCATTTTATTCAGTGATTCCTTAACGATGATCAATTTACCATTCACAAATGGTATCATCAGTTAGAAGACACTTTTCAATAGATATATAATGAAAATGAATATACTTAAGAAATATATTTATAAAACATTTGATAAAAATTTCGATTTCGTATAAAAATCTCAAGAATCAATTTTCTAATCAATTAATCTAGACATTTGAAAGAACGTTTTAAATAAAAAAAACAAAACATTGATCTATTTTAATGATATCTTTGAATGCTAAGACATTCGTATGATCTTATTGATATCTTTATTTAATATCACAATAAACAATCTGCACTCATTTATGAGATTTTGGATAAATTTTTTATCGTATAAAAACTGTATTATTGGACAATGGAAAAGATGTCCTATCTTTATCTCAAGTTGAATTGATGTGTTCAACGATCTATGAAAATTGTGTGAATAGAGGACAAAAGTCACATCTCCGCCTTCTTTTAATACAACGAATCAGGCGTGTCAATGCATTTTTTGTGTCTTTCGTCCATCCATTTTTCTTCTCTCTTTATATATCTCTGTATAATTTCATTCTCTCATAAGAGAAAGGTGTCGTTATGTCCTCTGCATATATAATGTTTGCCTTCAATACAATATATAAGGAATAATCAACAGTGTACATCACATCAAACAAACACCCCTCACTACCTACTGCTGTTCATTTCATTTATCAACAAGTATTACTTGTACGAACGCGTGTGTAGTTGCATCCAAGTATGCAACCTTGACAATAGAATATATCTTGCCTCGTGCACGCCATTAACTAAACAAATAGACTACTCCTCCTTCTCAACAGATATGTGGAATCATGAGACATAGTTCAGCTATGCAGATATGACAATAATGTAAAAAGGTCAATTTATGATAGTACTTATACAATCGTGCTCGTGCAAAGAACAATTCTGGATCATGAACACAACTGTTCGACAAATGACTTCTTGAAATAACCACACGTACATACACTTAGATAGTTTATGACCTTGTTCTGTCATTAATGAACAGTGTACAGTAAATGTCTCCATACGACAATGCTAATCTGATGGCCAGACGATGAAAAGCATATCGATTTTATAATTCCCTTAAAGCTATTTCCTTCTTGTCATTTTTCTTTCCTTCAAATGCTATTTATTTGTGCTGATCTGCTTTTTTGTGTCTCTTTCCTTTGGTGATCATATAGATTTTCTTAACAGTCTCATTAGATAACCTTGATAAATGAGATTCAATTGCAAATCATTTATGATATATAAATCAAAAGAAAAAAAAATATATTCTTTATACTTACTGTTTTTGAACATGTTTGTATAAAGTTTTGTAATGCTCGATTTGCTGCTCGTTCTTCACCATTCTCATAAGGATCTTCATCATTATCATCAAATTCTTGTTCAGATTCAGATAATTCAGAATCCCAATCGGGAACAGATGATGAATGATGTAGTTGATGATAATTTTGTAATGGTGATGAAGAAAATTTTTCAGGTTGAATTGTTAGTTCATCGGATGTCGTCGGTTCGTCTTCTTCTTCGATTGACGACATACTGCAACGTCGAACAAGAAGACGATTCATGATGATAATATTATGTTCTTAGATTGATGATGAAGACAAAATGATGAATCTAGAATAAACGAAGAAGAGAAAGACCGACAATGACGACAAAGTCGTCAGAAATGAAGAGAAGAGAAGAAAAGAGAGGTCTATAGAAAAAAAAAAAAGAATTGAACACATGTTGACACATTTATTTTATACAGTATATACGTACCATTTTTTCTATCTCTCTCTCTCACTCACACATTTTTCAAGAAGCTCTCACACATACTACGATCCATCGTGAATTGCCTATGAAATACAAGTTAGAAAGCATAGAAGAAAAGAAGAAAAAAGAATTAATTCAGTTAATTGTCACCATTCTTATATGATCAAATCATCAACAAATGCGAGCAAAACTGATAATGAAGTAAAAGCATAAATATCACAGTATATGTTTCTTATATCAATTACAAATAGAACAAAAAAGAATCACAAAATCGTATTAATATTCTTCTTTTTGCTTTTTAAGTCAAAACGCCAACTGTCTTTTTCTTTTTAACAGTAAAGTGTGAAACTATTTTGCAATTAATAAATAAAGATTGTATGATAGAAAAAAAAAAGAATTGCAAACAAAAGAAATGGAATAAAAATGCACATGCTCATCCGTTTTATCAATTTTTGAAATCAGAACCAATGTGTTCATACTATGTTTGTTGATGAATAAAAAAAAATAGAAGATATCAATCGTCATAATACGTACTGTGTTCATTCAGTATGGTTAAAAAAAAAAGAAAAAAAAAATCTGAAACGAATTATGCGTTCGTTGGTCTTTCTCACTATCCGTCCTGCACGCTGTGTCTATGTGCGATGACAAGTTGATCGATATTCATAAATGGATGCGCGCGGCGATGTTTCTTTCTCCTCTCTCTCTCCCCCTCTCCCCTTCTCCCTCTCTCTCTTCTTCTTCTTCTTGTCGATAATCATATGTATCGGCACATACGCAACGGTCGATGAGCAATATCTCTCTCACATTTATATACATCGGTGAACGTTTGTTCGTTCGGCTTCGATTTCTCACTTTTTCTTCTCTGATCAATACTCTCGTTCTCTCTATCTTTAACGCATATATAAAGAAAAAGAAAGATATGGAGGCAATTATTGAAGGATAATAGAGTGTTGGCACATCCTCTTGATTAGCTGCCTACTGATGCTTCTATTGGAATGCGATCGATTTATGCAACATTGTTGTATTTATATGTGACATGAACGATCGGGCGTATGAGTATTCTCAGCCGATAGCAACAAACACCCGACACAATGTGGTTGTTGTTTAGCCAACAGGCCATTTAGTGCTTGTTAACTTTGTCGACGACGGATGGCAGGCGATAGAAATAGAAAAAAAAAGGAGATGATATCATCTTATCTTCTGTCCAGCACTCGTCTTCATTCTTTCTTTTTCTGCTATCTATAATAAAGAATATTGCACGGATAGCTAAACAAAAGTATATTCGTATCAATCACGATAAACTATACTATTTAGAAGTAGTTTGACTAGACAGAAGAAATGATCGAAGAATTTCTACCTTAAAAATAAGAACAATGAATGATAATGATAATGATGAGATATAGTTGAAAAATGATCCGTCTAACATTCAGGTATACTCTTTTATTATTGATAAAACATTCGAATAAAATCTCATGAGAAATAATTGATTTCATTTTCTCAATAGTGACTACATAACATTTGATTTTAATATAATATCTTTCATGTTATATCACTATTTTTTGTCATTTTTTCAATCTATTCTCTTCATGATATGCTTGTCAATCAAGTGACTATTTCGTTGCAAATATTTCACGATAACTTGTCTTTTTTTTCCTGTATAATTATCTAGGTCTTTCTCTTATTTTAGATGTCCACCTCTACAATGTCTAAATGCATAGACAAAATAAAGGTGACAATTGTTAACGGATTTATATTGGTATTATAATTGAATTTTGAATAAGAAAAAGGAAAAAGAAATATGTATGTTTCATTTTACAAAAGATAAAAGAAATCATATAGGTTAACCTTATTCATATTTCTATTCACTATTTATTATTATTATTGTATACTATGTGAATGAACACAAGGAGAGAAGATCAAAATCTGTTGAAAGCAGCACCAGAAGAAACAGCTTATCGATCGAATATATCTATTATGCAATATATATATATACAGAAAGAGTGAATACGTATGTGTACCATATGAATGAATCGATACGTTTGATATATGTAAGTACTGGTATATTACTGTGCTTACCGTATGCGTATGTCTATATGTTTGTTCAATTTAATTGGAAAAAAGAAACAAGAAAAAGAAATAAGATTGAATCATATGAATTATATTTGACCTCGATTGATCGGCGATTTATTCTCGACCATTGAATAATATAATATATACACCTTTCAAGGTTATCATACATGTTTAGATGATGAACAGAACAAAATAGGTTCTAGTTGACACAGTTATTTAAATAAAAAATGATCGATTACCATGAAACTTGCTTAAATAATATTTCAAACCACTAACAAATCAATCTTATTCAACGATTTTAATACATGTCATTATCATCATCATTATCATTATGAAAAAAAAAGATTATATATATTACGAGATAATATTATAATTAAAATCTCGCCTAATACCTTGACTTTTGTCCTTGATAACATTATTCACTATATTACTCTAATAGATAATCATCTTTTTCATTTTCTAATTTGAAATTAAATATTTTATATAGAATTCGTTTCTTAATTTATCTTGATAATGACATATTCGATTAAGGAAAAAAGAAAATAACCCTTAACGGCAAATGAAAAAATTAAAGCATATCAAACTTTATAGTATATGAGACAAAAAAAGAAAATTTTTTTTTTTTTTTTGATTTAAACTAAAGAATAAATATAAATAAATCAATCATATTCTAGGCGCTCATTACATTATTTATTTGATGATCTATTTCTATTCGCTATCGTTCAATGGGCACCATATGTAGCTCATCGAAAACGACAGGAAATATTCCATCAGTAAGTCTATCTCAGAAACAACTCGAAGAATTACAAAATTTAACAAATATTTCTGAAGATGAAATATTAATGTATTATCGTCAATTTATAAAAGCTAGTCCAACAGGACGTATGACATATATACAATTTGAAAATCAACTTAAAGATATGAATGCATCAATTGATGGAAGTAAATCTATATTTAAAATGATTGATAAAGATAATTCTGGTAAAATATCTTTTCAAGAATATCTTCTTTCAATAGTTATGTTTTCTCAACAATCTCAACCTGAACAACAATTAGGTACTGTTTTTGATACATATCAAGCATTATCTCGACAAAGTTTAAAACAACCATTAAATGATTTAAATATACAAGGAATGACAAGAAATGATACTCTACGTATGCTTAAACGAATGCATCCAGATTTATCAATAGAAGAAATTGAAAATTTATGTGATCGATATATGGATAGTGATCAAAATAAAAATGGTTATATTAGTAAACAAGAATTTATTTTAGCTTGTATGAAAAATCCTAAACTTATGGAACAATTAGGTCATAAAGATGCTACGATTAAAGGAGATACAAATGAAAATGAAAATTAATTCATTATATAAATATAATAAGAATTAATAAATTTTTCTAATATTAATCTATATCTCTATTTTATATATTATTGAATGATAGTTTCATAGGAAATGAATATAAAAATGTTTTTTTTTTGTCATCTTCTATAAAAGATAATTGAGAATCTATGGGGAAAAAAATGATTTATGTTTTTGAAATTTCAATTGAATGATTATTCTTACCGTAGATATTAAATCTTTCTAAATGAATTAATTTATTGAACTATTTTTATCATACAACAAATGACTAATCTCGTTGATAAAATTTTTTGTTTTTTTCTTTCTTTCAAATATTTTGAATCACTTAAGAATTTATCTTCTTTTTTTTATTTTGTCTGTTTCTGTTTATTTATATAATCAATGCATGGATAGATAACAAACAGTATGTATGTATACTTATTTTACTATGGTTTGAAGAGGATAATTTTTTTTTTCTTTCAATGATAACAAAATTTCATGTTGTTTTTTTTTTTTTTTGTTAAATAATAAAATATTATTTCGATTTTTTGGTGAGAACAATTACAGTTGTAATGATTGCAGCTATAGCAAGTATAATACATATAACAACACCACAGAGAATTCTTTTTCGACGAACGGCTGACTAAATATAAAATTTATTTATTTATTTATATTATATTTTTATAAAATAAATTCATACTTGTAGTCCAACAGCTTTGTTTAAACTTTTATTACCAGTTTCAACTTCAATTTCAGCTTTAACAACACTTACTTCAATATTATCTAGAGTAGAATTGAAGATTTGATAAATTTTATTTTATTATAAACTAATATTTACCAATAATTTGTGTATGACCACTGACAAGTTCAGCAAAATCACGATTAATTTCATGTAATTGAACAATATCAGTCTAGAAAAAAAAAGAGATTAGTAGAATTTTAAAAAAATTTAAACTTACTTCTAATTGTTGAATTTGATTATGTCGTTCACCAATATTTTGTAATTGATTGTCATGTGTTCGTTGCAATTGATCAGCGCTATAATAAACTGGTTCATTGTTTTGTCTAAGATCATACATTTTGATTTCCTCAAATCAACTCAATAATTCATCTACTTGACAAAAAAATAGTGTATATATAATTTTTATTCTGTTCTTTGTATTAGTGCAAGTCGTATAAGAACAACATGAAAACAAAAAAACGAAAAAGAGCTGTAGGAATAGATAACGAATAGTAATTCTTTCAAACAACAAACCAAAGATATGATATTCGAATAATAAAAAACGCATTATGACAGTAAATATTATTGAATAGATGGCAGTTTTCTCATATGCGTAAAAAAAAGTCCTTTACTATACTATAGAATACAGTTGTCCATATTTCTTAAAGTTGCTTCTATAATGATTTGTCGATGAAAGTAAATTCTACATTTTCAATTTTTGTGCCCTCAATACTTTTCAAAACGTCATACATATTCAGAATCAAAATCAAACTCTGAATAAGGTGATGTACTTTTATTTTTCATGGTACATTTGGCACTTACAGGAAATCCTATGAATCACCGAAATGTTTTAAAATTGCTAGTAGAAGGTCATTTCTCATTTTCATCCTTATGTGATTTCGTAACAATATTAGAACAGATACTTTTTAGGCTCAAATACTAGAAAGTGTAACAAAAATCCAGGTTTTGAAGACCTTTAGCCTACACAGAATAAAAATGCATTTGAAAGTCGAACAGATATAATTTGCGGAATTAACACAAAAAACTGTATTTCGTACTATGAATTCTACGAAAAAAAAATTCTTTATCAAATCGCGACTGAGAAGAGATACACAGAAAATGGTTAAGAACAGGGATGAGACAGTGGACAACTAATTTTTTCAACAGAAAATTTTGTTTTTGGCAAAATGAAAGTCAGTTGTTTCTTAAAAGCATACGCCATCTTATTTTGAATTTGATGTTGATTCTGAATATGTATGGCGTTTTGAAAAATACTGGGAGTAGAAAAATAGTCTTACCTTCAGTTGTTGTTTATTTCTCGCTCTGATGCATACCGATAAAATAATGCATTTGTTATGATCGAATTAAAATTATTTGTATAAATTTTATTTTGATTCAAAGAATGATTTAAACGATGAAAGAAATTTAATCGAAAGTGACAGTTGAAAAAAGAAGATGATTTCACAAAATCGTCTAACACACTTAATGGGTATATATGATTAGATAGGTTCGACCCATTATATTAATATATAAAGATAAAGTAGGTGGCTTATCAAATTTCGTAAAATGTGACATTTAGAAAAAATCATATAGACTGACTCACAATAACCTGTAGTGAATCATTACAAATATTCGAAAGTGATGAGAGACCTTGTGACATCCACAATTTGTATTTTTTATTAATTAAACTGTTCAATGTATAGAGTTCCGCCAGTCTGGGAGAACATCATCTTTGTAGTTCGTAGATATTTTTGTAGTATTTATGCAAAAAAATTTCCATCACATTGATATTAATTTAGAGATAAAGAAATAAAATAATGTTATGATTACATAGTAAAAAATGTATACAATTCAAAACGATTATTTATGACTTACACTGAGTCACTTTAAGTTAGTGAATCATAAGAAAATTACAGACGAATTTGTTTCATAAATAAGAGATAATACAAAAAAATTTGACAACATTTATTGACTGTATCAGCATAGCAAGAATGAACCAACTTGTACAATTCTCTATTAATGAATTCATCTTAGCTATCGATTGACAACATCTTGTAGTTTTATATCATGTATAATATATTGCATATAAAAATGATGAAATGTAAGATTTGTGTTTAAAATTCATTATTCAAAAGAGTTAACATTGATGCTCTGCCAATAAAAGATTTGTCAACAAGGCCGTAAGTATATGACAATATGGGTTTGTTCATGTATAAATCCTTAAATTATCTTATATTACATGAATAATGAATGCATGAATTCTTTTTTTTCTAGGCAAGATCTATAAATAAACAGTATCGCAGAATAACTTGATAGTTCGGTAATAGATTGCTAGTTTCTTCAACTTTAATAATATACAAAAAGCTAGATAAATGCTACAACGAACTAAAGTTATTTCTTATTTGAAATCAATTTAAATAGTATTTATTTATATATCGATCATTGTATTAATGAATTTTTAAACTAAATTGATAACTGAATTTATATGTTTTGCTTGAGTTCATTTTTAATATAAGGTTGAGTGAAATACTATCGAAAACTAACCATTCCTTCCCTAAGCAAATACTGGATGCACGACTGTCGATAACAGTCCCTTCGACTAAAAATTTTTGTAACTATACTTGAACATTGCTATATCTAATGATAATTGAAGAAAAATAGAGATAGCTGATATGATTTGATGCAAGATTTTACTTTTCAGATTATGTCAAGTAGATATTTAAATAAATAAACAGTCATTCTATTGAAATCAAAAGATATTTTACACGAACCTTCCTCTTATTTTATCTGTAATTCCAGAAAAAAATTATTGAAAAGTGAGTTTAAATTCTAAAAAATACTTACTGTAAATCTGATGTGCTAAATTCAGTATTGTGAATAGCTAATTTTTACGTAATATTATTACTACTTGACCTTTTTTATTGTTTAAAATATACTTTTATTTAATAACAATTTTTAAAATAAACTGTTTTTATCTCTCCCGATTGGATTTAATAGAAATAGCATCTAATAAAGTTTCTAGTTCATTATTTTCTGGATTTTCATAAATGAGTTTTGCCAATTCATATTCAAATTCACTCTCTGTAGTTGAAACAATACGCGATGATAAAGGATAATTAAATGCTTCATTAATAATTTCTTGTTCATCAAGAATAGTTTGAAGTTCAGAATTAATACTAATTTCTTCAACTTGTGATATTCGATATTCATCATTATTAGTGTCAGTGAAATTATCTGTCACTTGTAGTTTCTGCAATAATCACTATGAAAAATGTGTTTTAAGAAAAACGATCGATTCTAGTTTAAATCTTTTTTATAATAAATACCTTTGATAATGATGAAGGAGATTTATTTGGTACAGTGTCATCTGGAATTACAGATGAGTCATACAATAATAAATGAATCATATTTTTTTAACTAACCTTGTATTTTTATTTGTGGTACTTGAGTAATATTTGATTGAATTTGATCATGTTTCAAATATTTTGAACTTTTTTTACCAATACAAGCACCCATTAAAGATAAAAATATAGTTACAATAAACTTGTTTTGAATGTGTATGGTGAAATGGATGAATATTATTTTTATATCTTTTTTTTTGTCGTCTGTATTCTGAAGTTTTTCATTCTCTTATTGACTCATGTCTGATTAAACTATAGAATGAAAAAAAAAAAAGAAAAATGTCATGAGTATCTTTCATCCAACAGCTTGACAGACAAAAAAGCCAAGTAGGCTTTATTTTTTCTTTATGTGACGTGAAATAGAGAATGAAAGAGGAAAAATAAAATTAAAATGTAAATATTACTTTATTTTTTTGTTTAGTATTATTGTACTCTAAATAAATGATGCAATGGCATAAAAGAAATAAAATTCAATTTTTTCTATTGTTACTATTCAGAATATTTATTATTATTCATTCATTAAAAATCTTTTTATAAAATTTTTATCTGAATTATAGAAATAGAAATTGTAATATTTGACAAGTCCTTATCTTTATAGTTTTATCAATTGAAATAGATTGTTTAAAATCTATCAAACTTCATTTATTAAAAACAATGAATAGTTTTTTCATTAGATGAAAAAAAAAATTCTTCAGGTTATAATGACACTTCTTGAATATCTAAATTCAAATAAACAAAATAATGTTTATTATCTTGAAAATGAAATGTTTGCAGAGATAATTAATTTTGTCATCATCATAGCAAATATAAGAAGAACATGCAAAAATGATAAGATATTGCACGTTATCTTTTATCACGATAGCTGTTGTCAGCACCCACAGGTTATAATAACAGTAAGCACAATAAAAACTAACATTTTTCAAAAAAAATTAATATTGATCAAATGGAATCATGTGAAAATGTTGATACTAATATTGTCTTTTATGCTACTCGATTAGCTGAACGAACAATTGAACGAGCATTGGGTTTGTTTGTTTTTTCTTCTTATCTTATACTATTTGAAAATATCATTTTTAGATGTTATATATGAACAATCAAATCATATGGATCCAAAGCTTTATGAATGGAGACATTCTATTGATAAAATAAATGTAGTGAACAATTAATTACATGTTATTTTTCCTTTTATTATAAACTGTTAAATCTACTTCTCTTTATTATATGTTACTATTGATAGAAAAAAACCAACAAATTTTTTATACTTACCTTTTTTCTACGTTATCAACTAAAATCTATAGACTATTAAAAAAATAATAAAGAACAACATGCATAAATTCAATATACGCAAATGTTGTTGTTGTTGTTTTTTTTTTTTTTATTTCATATATTTCTTTTCTTTTGCGTTCTGTTTAGTGTCGGAAGAAAAAAAAACCTGCAATTAAGGGTTTGTTTTTGCGCTGTCAGTTACCTTGCATTCTATTTCACCGTAAAGTAAAAAAACCTCTATCGACATTACATCGAGTAATATAAAAATAAATGGGTAATCGACCAGGAAGTGTCAATTATAAACAACATCGTCGAAAAAATAGTAAACCATTATTTTCAAGATTATTTTCATCATCATCAGAACCAATAGTAACAAATGAAGATACAAATCTTGAAACATTTCTACTTGTCTGGCTTGATCCTAATGTTGATTCAAGTAAAGAAAATTTACATACACAAAAACGTCTACGAAAAATTTTAACATGTCTTATAACATTTGATAAAATTGAAACATGTGAACAATGGATTAAAAAATGTTGTTCTGATGAAAAAATTGCTCTTATTGTATCTGGTGCATATGGAGAAGAAATTGTACCAAAAATTCATCATTTATCAACAATTATTACTATCTATGTTTATTGTTTAGATGTTGAACGTAATAAAATTTGGGCTAAAGATTATTCAAAAATTCGTACTGTTACATCATCAACAAATGTTCTTATACAAGAATTACATTCAAATCAAACTAATCTTGAAAGTGTTGAAGATTCCAAAGCATTAAAAATTTATAAACATAAACAACAAATATCTTCTCTTGATATTAAAATAGCATCATTTTTAGCATATCAACTTTTACTTAAAATTCTTATATCTCCTGATTATATATCATCAAAAGGAACATTTGATGAATTTATTCAAATTGTTCGACAATATTCTTCTGATGATGAATATGGTTCAAAATTAATTGATGAATTTGAACAAACATATGAATCAAAACATGCTGTATCATGGTTAATACGTGATACACCATTAGCACGTTTTGTTAATAAAGTATTACGTGAAGAAGATATTAATATGCTTTTTACATTACGTTTTCTTCTTGTTGATATTTATAATCAATTAATTGAAAATCAAGCACAATCATTAAATGTATTTAAATTACAACTTATGTTAAAATCCGAAATGGAAAATCTTAAAGCAAATCCTGGACAATTATTAGTTATTAATGGTTTTCTTTTTGCATCAACTAATATGTCAAATTTATTATCAATGAATACAAATAATGATCAATTTGAAACTGTTTTATTTGATATACAAGCAGATTATCATCCTGATATATCTCCATTTGCTTTTCTTCGTAATATGGATACAAATATTAATGAACATATTAATCGTGAAGTTCTTTTTATGTGTGGTTCAATATTTCAAGTTGGTCCATTAATATATGAAAATTCTATATGGAAACTTCAATTAAAATTAATAAGTGAAAATGATTCACCAATATTATTTAATATGAAAGAAAAATTAAAAGAAAATCAATATTTATGTATGATAGGTGATCTATTAAATCAATCTGGTAAAATAGAAAAAGCAAATATTTTTTATCAAAGACTTCTTTATGAATTACCTAAACAACATTATTTAATATCACAAATTAAAAATCAATTATCAAAAGATATTATCGAATCAAAGAAAAGTAAATAAGAATATTTTGTTTTTTCTTTTTAATTATTTATCTTTTTATTAGATTCTATTTATGATACTTCATTTATTCTTGTGAATTTATCTACACATATGAATGAATTTGCTTTAGCAGTAATAAATATTTTACGTTCTTTAATATTTAATAAGTTATTTATTATCGATGATGAATCACCTATAGATATTTCTCAATGGGTAAATGGAGAAATTTCAATTTTTACAACAAGAAAATCTTTATCTTTTTTAAATGATTTACCACGAGATTGTAAAATTTTTTTATTAGATAAATCAAATAATAATAATGATAGACAAAAATTTGCAACTATTGATGATTTAATAGGTCGATTAGTTGATGAAATAATTCAAATGTATCGATTACAAGCTAATGAATACAATAAAAATGGGAATTCAATTCAAGCTAAAGAATATGATGAAAAAATAAATCGAATTTATCAAGAATTAAGATATATTGATGAAAAACATACAATTAATAATTCTTCAATGAAAATATCAGATAATAATATACCTATATTAATATGGTTATTATCAAATACAGGAAATGATGAAGATAATGTACAATATATTAAAGAAAAATTTGGAAATTATTTTTCAACATATCTTACTTTTTATGATCAAGATGATTGTCATGGTTATTTAGCTGAAAATGAAAATCTTATTGATATATTTCTTATTATTTATAATAATTATGAACGATCAATTTTAGAAGGTTCACGTCAATTTTCTAATGTTAAATATGTTTATTGTTATGGAGAATCTAAAACAGATGATAATGAAATAATTACAAATCTTGATGATCTTCGTTATCATTTAATATCTAATCTTATTGATTATTATAGAAAATTAGGTGAACAATATAAAAGAAATAAACAAACAAAAAAAGCTCGCGATATGTTTAAACAAGCTCAAAATTTTTGTCATTTTTTATCAACAAATTGTTTTTTATCTGAATAATTTATTTATATATATATATATATAAAATAATATTTTATTACATTTTCAGATGCCGAGTTTTGATGATATACCATTTGATACAAATTATTCAGAGGCAACTTGTCGATTTCTAGTACTAAATCATCAACATGGTCCATCACCAGTTATTTCATTACCTCATGCAGTATTAATGACATTCATTCGTGTCTTTTATGATTTAATTCAATGTCAACAATACATTTCTAATGAGAATCGAAAAATAATAACATTAGCTATTTCTAATGAACAAATTATTGATTGGAATAATCAAATCAATATTATTGATCATAATATAGATAAAGTATATGTTATATGTTATACATATTTTGATTATTTAAAAATGAAAAGATGGCAAGGATGTTACAGAACAAAAATAAAAGATGTTTATTTACCAGATAACATTGATTATAATTTGATCAAATTAGGTATCGATCATATACAATCAATATTATCAGAATTTCGTCAAGAACGAGGAGTTTATAGAAAACTTTGTACTGATGCACAAAGATTAACTACTGCATTATATAATTATTTTCAAGACCAAATGGACAGTGTAGATGATTCTCCAAGTGAAGAAAATCAATAGTTAATTGTTTTATTTCTTTACTTCAAAAAAAAATAATAGTGAATGTTAAATAAAAAATATCAATAAATATATAAAACTAGTAATAGTAATCAATCATTCAGTCACTTTTATTATTGCAGATATTTTTGTATGCAAAAAATCAAAACATTTACATATTGATCGTTATTTTTTTATGTCAAATAGATTCTAATTGATATATTTGAATAATTGTATCTACTTGTAATGATTTACAATGAGTCATATAATATATTTATTTTCTTCATATATAAATCTTTCTTTTTGTGGCATACATCAAATTAAGTGACATTGTGTCATTGAAATTTTATATTCTACGTCATTCATACATGACACTATCATGCGGTAATTTTCGTTTTTTTTGTATGCACACAAAATAAAATTTTTCTCTTATAAATGTCCTTAAAGACAGAATTGCAAAAATGACGCATTAATTGACATATTTTCTTGAGTTATTCATAATAGTTTGTAGAACAATTTTCTTCTATTCAATAGTTAAAACAATCTCTACTATATTTCTTAGTTAACGACTAATTAATAATACATTTTTCAACCATTCTACTCAATATATTATCTGATATCATAACAATAATAAGACATCGATCATTGAATGATATAATAAATGTAATAAAAAAATATCTCATATTAATATTGTTATCTTCCAATAACCTTAATCAAACAATACTTGATTTTTTTTTGAAAGCTAGACATGAACTATGATTTAAAAGAGAAGTAAAACAATATCTTTTATGTCATGAAATCAAAGAAAATTTAACATTTGAAATGATAGATATAAAAAGTAATCTTTTGGATATATACTAATGATTAATATGATCATTCTATTATCATAATGCCAATAATAGTTTGCGAATAAAATTAGAAGAAATTATTTACGTCAATAATAACGTCATAAGTAGTTTCATTTTACAGTTTTCAATGGAAAAAATTCTACTTATTACATCACGGATGATTCATATAATTCATCATGTCTTACTGATGTCCTCCTATGAATTTGAACATGACGTTTTGTGGGGTATTGATCGGTACAATCGATGTAAAAAAAAACAAGAACGCTTTGATAGTGTCGAATAATATTCATAAAGTATCAAGAATATTTCCCAATTTCTACATAATTCTGACGTACAATGACTCATCTCGAGTTGTAAACAATCGTTAATAAACACCACGTAGCATTGAGTATATATTGCCAGATACCACATTTTTCTTCTTTTTTTTCTGACATTATAAATATCGGAGAAAAAAGATAGATTTTTTATAATATTAACCGAATCTGGTAGTAATGATATTTTATTTATTAAAAAATTAACAATTGATGATTAATTATATATTAAGACAAAATGAAGAGATTATTTCATTCTACATTACAGTTTATATTTAGATTTTCTAAATAAAAAGGTAGGTGGATAGATAACAAAAGTGTTTAAGTGTAAGTTAGATAATGAAATAATAGCAATCTTCTGTTAGAATACTCTATATAAGGTTTATTTTTGCAGTAAAAAAAAAACCATCTAGACGTGTAGTGGTTTTTTTCCTAGCGAACGAGAAGGTTATCGTCTTCTTATTTTCTTCGTTTTTTTTTTTCTTTGGCTCTCTCTAGTCAGGTAAGGACAGAAGAAGAAAAAATAAAGAACACAGCATGGTGTTGCCAAGCGTTGCATATATACATACATATATATATATATATATATGCTACATATACACGAGAGAACGATAGAGAGATGAAAAACATTAAAAAGACGCTCTTATATGGAAGTGTCGTCATAGTAAAATAAGTTTATTGACTATTGGAGTATGCCATTTATTTCTTATATAAAATATTTGAGACCAAATCACGTATTATATATTTTTTCTTATTGAAGTTTTATACATATAATTATTATTGCAATATAATAATGGCTACAAGATCTTCCACGTCACGAAAATCAAAGAGAAGAGAAGGTAAATTGATTGAATATTTTAAAATTTATAATTATAAAATTTTAATATGATATTTAAATATTTTTAGGTGATTTTTCAATTATCTGTCCTGATTTAAAGGAAGAAAAAACAGAAGCAGCTACTTATGTGTAAGTATAATTTAAAAAAAAAATTTTCTTTTTCTTTTATTATTTTATTGTTAAAATATATATATATAAATAGTCTTGAAGTACCTTCATCTTCAACAACATTACATTACCATGAACAAGCTATTGAAGTTAGTCCACATCAATTTGATACTCTTCGTGTATTAGGACGTGGATCCTATGGATATGTATTAGCTGTGACAATTGAAGGTCATCCAGATGTTCAAATGGCTGTTAAAGTAATACCATGAAATAGAGATTGATAATTATATATATATTGAATATTTCTATTATAGAAACTAGTACTAGAAACACAAGAAGACCGTCGTGCATCAACATATACAGATTTAACAACAATTAAAGATGTTGGTTCACAAAATTATCCATATATAATTTCGTATTATGGAGCTTTAATTGATAGAGTAATTAATATATTTAAAAAAAAAAATTTCAATTTTTATCTTAATATTCTATATTAAAGGAAACTAGTGAATTACTTATTTGTGTTGAACTAATGGATGCATCATTGGATAGATTTTATCAAACTATGCATGGAATTGGTAATGTAACATCTACAGATTTTGATAATGTTTTATGTCGATTAACTCATAATGTAAAATTTTCTTATAATTATTATTAGTTTTTTGAAAAAAATATGAATAATTTCTTTCATAGATAACATCGGCACTTCATTTTCTTAAAATGCGTCGAATCTTACATCGTGATGTTAAACCTCAAAATATGCTTGTTAATAAACAATCTGTATTTAAATTATGTGATTTTGGTATAAGTCGTCAAATGCGTATTTCTCAATCAATAGCTGTTGGTGGTTCTATTCAAGGTACTGAAGCTTATTTACCAGTATGTATAAAAATTTTATTATTTATATTTTATTAAAATTATATTTTATAATATAAATAGCCTGAATTAATTGGAGATAGTGGTCAAACCTATGGTATTCGTGCTGATATGTGGGCATTAGGATTAAGTTTATTAGAAATTGTAGCAGGAAAACAACCATTTGCAAATATGAGTTCATTTCAAACAATGATGGCTATTCGAACATGGAATCCAACAATACCATCAAATCCAAAAATTTCAAATGATATAAAACATCTTATTTTATATTTGTATGTTTATTAATAAATATATATATTTATTTATTTATTTTTTATATTATTAATTATTTTTAGACTTAAACGAAATGTCGAAGAACGACCAAAAACTTATCTTGAAATACTTGAAATCCCAACAATACAAAATGTTATTGAAAATCCATCAAATGAAGAAAAAATGTTTGTAACTCGTATTCTTGATAATCTTCCTCCATTAAATGAACTATAGATGATTTATTTTGAATTGATTTTTTTATTTAATAAAAAACAATTTTTTATAAAAGGCGCATGTATATATACATATATATATATATATGTTTTTCTTTTATTTATGTCGAATATTGATGAACAGTTTCGAAAACATATTCTTGAATCCTATACATTCGAAAATGATTCATTTCGTTTGGGAACTGCTATGGTTAATGGACATACGATTGTAGGAGCACATATAAATGTACCATTTTGTACACTTAATCGGCATGGTCTCATAGCCGGTGCAACAGGAACAGGAAAAACCAAAACTTTACAATTATTTGCAGAAAATTTAAGTGATAATGGTATACCAGTTCTATTAATTGATATTAAAGGTGATCTATCAGGTCTTGCTAAAAATGGTATTGTAAATAATAAAATTCTAGAACGTAATAAACAATTAGGTAATGAAATATGGTCACCACGTCAATATCCAATTCAATTATTAACAATAAGTCATGAAAAAGGTGTTCGATTAAGATCAACTATTAATGAATTTGGTCCAATACTTTTATCAAAAATTCTTGATCTTAATGAAATTCAAACAAGTTTTATTTCATTAATTTTTAAATATAGTGATGATAATCATTTACCATTATTAGATCTTAAAGATTTTATTAAAATTCTTCAATATATATCAAATGAAGGAAAAAATGAAATAGAAAAAATTTATGGAAAAATATCTCTTTCATCAACAGGTACAATTTTACGTAAAACAATTGAATTACAACAACAAAATGCAGATTTATTTTTTGGTGAACCATCTTTTAATATATATGATTTAATGCATATTAATTCATCAACAAATCAAGCAATAATTAATATAATACGTGTTACTGATATACAAGATAAAACAAAAATGTTTTCAACATTTATGTTAAGTTTACTTAGTAAATTATATACATTAATGCCTGAAATAGGTGATATTAATAAACCAAAATTAATTATGTTTATTGATGAAGCTCATCTTATTTTTCAAAAATCTAGTAGATTACTTTTACAACAAATTGAAATAATTATTAAACTTATTCGATCAAAAGGTATTGGAATTTTTTTTTGTACACAAAATCCAACTGATATTCCATCATCTATACTTGCTCAATTGGGTCTTAAAATACAACATGCACTACGAGCATCAACTGGTTAAATAAATAAAAATTATTTGATAATTAATTCTAATAAGAATTTTTATTTCTTTCTCTTTTCAGCAAAAGATAGAAAAGATATTAAAAAAATGTCAGAAAATTTTCCTACTAGTGATTATTATCATGTTGATGAATTATTAACAAGTTTAAGTATTGGAGAAGCATTAGTTACTTTATTGAATGAAAATGGACAACCAACAATGTTGTATGTATGTATTTTTCTTCAATTAAAATATTTAGTATTATTATGTTTAGAGCTGTTTGTATGATGTATACACCTAGATCACGTATGAATATATTGAATTCAGAAGAAATCGAAAATTTAGTTACTAATTCACAATTAGTTGCTAAATATGCCGAAACAATCGATCGTGATAGTGCACATAGTTATGAAAATAATACAACTAATATGGGATTAATTGAATTGTCTACGTATAACTATAGTAAAGATCACAGAGAAGATATTAATAAACCATCATCGATTTCAATATCAAAGAAGAAACAAAATCAAAGAAATAATAAATTAACACAAAATACTTCAACACTTGAAAAAATTCTCAATAGTACTACATCAAGAGAAGTTGGTAGAACAGCTGCTAATGTATTTACGCGAGGTATACTAGGCACATTAGGTTTAAATACGACTAAAGGAACAAGACGTACTAGTAGAAAAACAATAAAAAGATATAATAATGTTTCAAACTAGGTTTTCTTTTTATAATTTTTCTAATAAAAGATAAACAATTTGAAATTATGTACAAATTTATTTCAATTATTAATAATAATATTCAAATTGATCTATTGTTTAATTTTTTTTTGTATAATTTGTTGAATTGTATCTTTTTCCCAATTTTCTAATTCTCGTTCATTTATATTAAATGAATTATTTGTATTTAATATAGGATTATAAAAATAAAATGATCCATCTTCATTTTGTAAAAATCTTGATTTAAAATGAAATGATTGAGAATCTTTATAAATATTAAAATACCATTTTTCAAGTTGATCATGTTGTGTATCATTATCTAATTTATAATTATAACATTGTTCACAAACAAGTAAAATAATATTTTTAATTTGAATATCTTTTGGATATAAAATTAAACCAGTTTTTGATCTTTTACATAAACAATTATGAATTGAATAACTAAAACATTTCGAAAGATTTAATAATTCATTATTATATTCTTGATGTTTTGAAATTATTTCATTATCATTATGATGTAAATTCGAATAAGTTTCTGTTTGATACATTTTTAACATAGAATATATTTATTTATGTTGAAAATTTTGTATGCTTACATAAAGATAAAATAACTAATTTGTACTTAAGATATGATGAAGAAAAAGATATCTCTATATATTTTATTATGCTTCTTTTTTTTTTTTTAGTATATAAATACTCTATATGATGATTCAAATCTATGACAAAAGCAAACATTATGAATATGATAATGTGTACTTAGGATTGAAATAAATATATTGTAGAATATTATTAAGGTTTATACAAAGTTGATTATCACTATAAAGAAAAAATATCATATATGTCATATTATTATACTATATATATTCTATGTAAATTTTAAATTCGAATACACCTGGAAGAAATCATATAAGACAAACAATGATTCAGCATCTTTTGTTTTTTTGATCGTAATATTCTGATAGTATAAAATCTCTTTTCTTTCATACTTGTCTATTTAAATTACAGTGGGCGATATTGACACTTGATGTCAAAGGATAATGTTTTTCATTTTTGGATTAGTAGTTCGTCTTTTTTTTATCAGTAAAATAAAATTCTATGATATTATTAATTATATTTTTTAGGTAAAAAAAACAAATTCTATGAAATTCAATTTTTTAATAGTATATCTAATAAAATATTGAATATTGTATTGCAAAGAATATTCTCGTCAATATTTCTTTTGTCTTTTAAATACAAAACAATTCACACAAATATTATATACATGAAACATCAGACAATAGTTATATAATAAGTGTTTTTGAACTATAATTTGTTATGGATGAATCTGATGAGAATCCATATGAATTTGTTGTTATAGGTAAAGATGGTGCCGATGGTTCGTGTTTTGTTTCTAATATGAGATTTTCTGCATGTGTTCTTAAATGATCACCAAATTTTTTTATAGGTACCCATTTCATACATTGTTTCCATAAACATCGTTGAATCTTTGAAAAAAAAAGATATGTATGATTTAAAAAAACGTTTTTTAAAATTTTTACTGTAGATGAATGTTGCACATGAAAAAGACGAGCATGAATGAAAACATCTTCTCGGCGAGAAAATGGTTGTCGACAAGATCCATACTATATGGAGAAAAAAAATTAATGAAAAATAGTTTGTTTTTTATTTTAGAAAAGAAATATTTATTAAAATTTACTTCACATCTGTATACTTGATTAATATCACATTGTAATACTTCAATTGTACCACTTTCCATTCCACAATAGACCTAAAAACAAAAACATATAAATAAATAATGAATATTTTAAAGATATTTATAAATACAAGATTATTTTTATAGATCATTGAAATAATTGATTGACTTGTTGATGTAGTTAATTGTTGAATAAGTTCATGTGTTTGAATATTAAATATTTTAATAAGACCATCAAGTGATGAAGCAATTAACAAATGTTGTTGTTGATTCATTGCAATATTTGTTACAGCTTTTTCAAATTCTTTATATTCATATATAATAGTGCCATTTAGAAAATTGTGTACAATTATTTTTTTATCTGCTGAACAACTATATAATAAATGATGCGTTGAATCAACGATTAATTGTCGTGGAGATTTTGTATGACCTAATTATAGAAAAATTTCTACATAATAAATAAAATTCAAATTTCTATCATACCTGATAATGTTAATCGTCGTTGTTCATTAAGTAAAGAAATAACAACAATAGATCCATCAAAAGATGATGCTATTAATAAATGACGACCATCTGGATCACGTGTAGCTGCTACTGCTGATACAACATATGGTGAACATTTGATAGTATGAATGACACACATCTATGAATATGAAATCAATGATAAATAAATCAAAATTATAGAAACAAAAAATAAAATAAATTAACCTTTTTTAAAGATATAAATGCTACTTCACCCGAACCTAATCCAACCATTAAAATATGAAATTTAACAGCTGTACAATGAACAGGAGCAGCAAGCATTATTTCACCTTTTGATTCATGTAATGGATGATCACGAAATAATCTAACTGTTTGATCAAAACCAGCGACACATAATATCGTACCACCAAATCGTTTACAATGTGCTACTTGTAATGTTTGTGTACCACCATTTGGTGTAAATATTGGTTCATGACGTGGATGTTCAGTAAGTGTTTGAGTTTGATAAAATCTTACTTGTCCATTTAATGAACATGAATAAAGTAAACCTCGATACATACGTAAACAAACAATTGGACTTTGATGTTTTGTTATCATAATACCAGCACGTGGTTGTTGATATTTCGTACGTTGATGAGTTTTACCCAATCGACGACGATGCATCATACGCCAAACTTTATAATAATTAACTCGTGGATAATATTGCATTGATGTAATTTTAGTTGGTAAATAGGAATCATTACCAGGACGACGACGACGTTTAAGAACATTACCAAGAATATCTGGACCAACACTCGATCGTGCTGTTGTACGAAATAAACCCGAACATGTACCAAGTAAAAAATCAATAAGTTGTGGACCCGATATAGTAATTAAATCGTATGATAAATCATCATCAACTCTCTAATATAATTAAAGACATCCGATATTCAGTATTAAAAACTATTCTATATGAACATCAATAATCATTCATCTGAAGAGATTAGTAAATTTTGATGAGTCTTACAAGAAAAAAAAACCATTTTTACATGTTGTTTTTTAGTAATATATTAACTTTTTGTCATTGAAATACATTTAAAATATTCTAAAGTACGATACTAATTTATAAATTTATGCCTTTACCTGTTCATCAGATATTCGTTGAAGTTGATCACGTACAAAGAAAACTTTCATTTCAAGTGGTTTTGTTTGTTCAAGTGAATGTTCTAAACTACGTGAATGTGAACGATTTATCACATTTTTCATTGATTTATTAAAAAATTTTCGTGTCATTTTATCCATATCTTTTCGTTCAACAAAATGATGTCGTAATTTTGATTTTTGAGCAATTTGTAAACATAATTGAGAGAGAATATTACGACCACGATGAGATGATAATGAACCAAGAAATGTACAGTTAAGTGAAGATGATGATGATGAAGATAATGATGTAGGTAAACCATGATGAACAGAGCTTCCAGTGGATTCCATTTCGGACATAGTTTTTTTTTCAAATGATTTGAATAATTCACAAGATTTGAACGTTACGAAAAGACTTAATACAAAATATAGAATATATATGATCGGTTAACCAAGAAGTTAAGTCAAATCTATTGTAATTTGCGATAGAAATTAATTCCAATTTACCAATGAAAATAATGCAAAGTTCCTCGACGGTGTTCAATAATAATATATCAAGTAATCTTGAGATTTTTGTTGGATTTTAATCACATGTTTGACACTAATTCATGTGATTATACATGACATGATGCTGTCTGATGATAATAGAAGCAATTAAACTATAAATACTCTAACATAATTTTGAATTTATAGATGGCGCGCATTTCGTCAAGTAAGTGCCGTTACTGCGTAGCTGATGCAATAGAATGTCATTTTATAAATTAAAATAGGAAAAATTTTGATAATTCTTAAAATGCTAAAATGATTCATAGTGTTTAATTGACCCTCTTGTATCTGCAAGGATATGACTACTTTTCATAATAATTTCTAAGTAGTTAATATTGTACAGAACAAATTAATGATATCAAAATTAAAAGGAACTTCGGGAAGAAATTGATTACAAGTATGAAGTTAGAAAAGTGATTGTTGATCCTATTAATTTAAGGTCACTTCCTCTCACAATAATCCAATTTTTCGAAGAAATATCGACGTTGACTTTTCATTACAGGAAGATGCATCGGGCCTTCCTCTTTCATAATATCGATGGCTTTTTGTAAAATAATCAGATTTTGATTCTATGGCTGTGTTTTCTGAGAAATTTTCATGATTTTTTTAAAAATTTTCACTGCTACTTGCAATAGTATTGAGTAGAACCTTTTTATATTACTCAGTATGTCAGACGGGCGTTAGCTACCATAAACTCTAACACGCTTTAAGATGATTCCCTGGAATAAATAAGTAATATACCGTTGTAATATGTTCATTCATGGATTTAAGTGAAACAAACCAGTTCTAAAAATGAAGATCGCACGATGCATCTCCAGTGAAAGCCAACTAAAATACCGTATAAAGTTGAATCTATTTTTTTGTTTGAAAAAGCATGTCTTAATGCAGCGCCTATGAAAGTACTTCTGTGAAATAGGTTTTGCTTTCATCATATTAAAAAGCATCTTCTTGATTAGAGCGTCATTTTTTGAGAGTTTTTTCAGTAACCGAATTTGTTACGGTCCTTTATTTCTTAAAAGATAAGATTTTAAAAAAAACGGACGCTCATAAGCAGTGCATCCAGACATGCTCTTTTAAACAAAAAAAGCAAATATATATATATTCAAGCGTCATTGAAAACATCTGGAGATGCAATAAGCTAATTTTTGATTCTTATTCGGTACATCCTCCAAATATTAGCCAGCTTTGATGTTCCTGGGCTGAGATCGATTTTTGATGGGACTCCCTTAAGACAATGATTTAAAAAAAAATCATTTTTCAGTTCAATGAAATTCCATCTGTGAAAGAGATTGAATAAAATGATAATTGTATTCAATGATGTAAATATTATAAAAATGAAATAATAGTGACAATGAACTAAAATTAATAATTGATTGACATAATCGATGAGTAAATAATTTATCTTTTAAGAAATCCTGATTAATGAATAGATCTTCATGAACCCAGAATGATTGTGAGTATATGTTAGACAATGAGATGATGATGATGTACCGGCAAAAATGGTAGGTTTTCTTCTTTATGAAAATGCTATCTTGTCTTTCGAGAATACAGCTGAACCTAAAAAAGAAGTGGTTGTTTTTGTTATTTTTATATTTTGATATGGACTATACGTATTGTATCCACTCAAGTTGATGTCATGAAAATGAAATAGTCATTGATACACTTGTCCAAGATATAGGCAAGGAGGCATCTAGACAGTCATCAACAATTTTACTGCTCACTACTTGACCGTATTTTGATAGTCCATATCAAACAACTCAATATTACGATTACATAGCTTCATCACGATATACGAAATAATAGTATTATATGGAACATATAAGTGAAAGAATAATTCCTTGTTATCATCTTTTATAGACCAATTTTGTACAAAATAAAAATTATCAATAATAATAATAATAATAATAATAATCTTTTCTCTTTCTTTTTCTAGTCTCATTATATAAAACATAGTTTAAAATAAATATTAATCTAATACTAATTCATCTGTATAATAATAAATTTCGCAGATATAAATTTATTTATTTATACAATTCGTCATATTTTGTTAAATATAATCCAAAAACATATTTGAAACTTTTTATCAAAATAATAAAGAAAATCTAGACAAACAATTTGAATATATATTTTATCTGCATTATACAAATGTTTTTTTTAATACAACTCTACAATAAAGAATATACATATCAATAATTCGTACATTAGGAAGAATAAAGACAAAACAAAAAAGAAAAACGAATTAATAATAGTGAGGATAGTAAAGATTACTATTTTTCATCGAGATTATTGCATTGTGTAGCTATTTCTGTATACTTTTTCCCTGAACATAGCCAACATCCAGATGTAATTGATTGATTAAGAAATGTCATGAGTAAATCTTGATTATTATCTGAATTTTGTTGTGTAGTATTTGTTGAATTTTTATTTAATAATGATCTAAGATGTTTACTTAATTTTTTTAATTGATTCTGTTGTTTCGTTATTCTTTTTAAAATTATATTAACTTTAATTATTTTATCTTGATCATTTGTCGTCGTCGTTGTTGTTGATGTTCGTTTTATTAAATCAATTAATTCTGAAATAGGATCATTTTTTACTGTATCATATTCAATAATCCAATCAGATGGTAATTCTTGATAATTATTATTTATATTTGAGATTCTATTCGAATTGATAGACTGTTGTTCTTTAAAATTAATTTTTGATTGTTTCATTTGTTTCATTTTCTTCTGTAATTTTTTATGCAACCGTTTTCGACGTCTTAATCTTTTTTTTTGTTCGATATAATCGACAATATTAGGTTCATTGGCTAACGTATTACGTTGTTCATTATGATTAACGTGCTTTTCTTGTACTAATTCTTCGTTTGTTGACGGAAAAAGACAAGATGGTGGAGAATTTCGAGGTAATTCTTCTTCATCACAATTATCAATAAGAAATGCAGAATAAGATGCCGTGTCTGAATTTGTTTGGAAGACTGATTCACAATCAACAATCTATTAAATAAATATATAAAATAGATAAGAAGAATATGTTTTTTTCTCAATATTAAATACGATTGATAATAATACCTGATTAGAAAATTGTCGAGTTTTTGATGATAGTTCATTATTAAATAAAACTTGTTCTGTTGTATAAATATCATGATGATTATTAACATCACGAATTAAATGAAATGAACTTTCATCAAAATCATAATTATTATCTGTAGTATTTGTAGTTGTTAATATTTGATCATTAGCAAAACGTATACGATCAAATGTTGATGAATTTGTTGAAGATTTTTGTTGTAATGACATGCGTAACATTCTTTCCAAATATTGTGTTTTTTGTTCAGTACTTTCATTTATTTTTGTATTTTTTACTGAACCAGTCCATGATTGACGTTCATGTGGTATACTATTAACTAATGTTGATGAAGGTATTGTTTTATTAGGCATTAATGGTAATAATGATGATGAAGATGAAACATATGGATAATTCTTTGAATTTGGTTGTACATTAATAGGATTTTTATTATTTAATTGATCATTATAATGAGATGATAAATATTGTTGTTTTTCATGAGAATTTTTTGTTGCATAATATCGATGTTTATCATTGATGTTACTCATATCTAATAGATAAATAAAATTGAAAAAATTTAAATAATTTTGTTCTTCTTTTTTTTTTTTCGTATTTGTCAGAGGTCAAAATCTGACGAATAATTTTTATTTCTCTATTTTAAGAGAGTCGAATAGTGTACAGAAAGAGAAAAAAAAACAAAACACCGAGAACAAGAAAAAAAACATGCACAAGAAATAAAAAAAAGAAATCGAACAGATTTATATTTATGTATATATACACTTTAAAAATCTTCTATTTTATAATCGAAATACATATAAACTTGAAAAGAAAAGAAAAAAAATAGAACATTACATAAATGTTGAAAAAGAAAGTTTTATTTTTTCATTCAAAGAAATTTTGTTTTTATTATTGAGTAAAAGACAAGAGATTCTATCAACGAGAAAATGAAAAACAAAAAAAAGAAAAAAAAAATGAAGATGTTTCTCGAAATTAAAATTATTAAAGAATAAGAATAATGCACAAATAAAACACATCATTCATAAATATATCATTGAATTTTTATAAATCATTTATTGATACATATCGTAAACGTTTATGTAATGATGATGAATGTTCATCAATAATATATGAAAAACGATATTGATCAGAATTTATTGAATTTAATTCACGTTCATAACGAACATATAAACATTCATCATTATGATTTCTTGAACGTTTTTCACTAGAATTTGTATTTGAAGATTTTGGAAGTATTAATGTTGAAGATGATGAGATTGGTTTTATTGTTTGTGATGGTAATGGCTGTGGTGGTGGTGGTGGGAGAATAATTAATTTTTGTTTTGATGTTGATTGATGACTAGATATAGAATCTTTTGAAGATATTTGTTGTGTTCGAATAGATGATGAATTTAGTATTGTATCAAATGATGGTAATGATTCAGAAGAATTAACAACAACTAATTGATGAGAAACAATTTGAGAAGATGAAGATGTAGAATTTTGATGATCAAATGGTAATGATGAACGAGAATTTAAATCTAAATATTTAATTAAATTTTAATTTTGTAAGAAAAATTTATTTACATGTTGAATTATTATTTTGAGATAATGGTGTTGAATAAGAAACAGATTGTTGTTGTTGTTGTCCTCCAATAAAAATAGTTTGTATTGGTTGATAATATGTTTGTTGAGTTTGAGTTTGTAACGATGAATTACATTCTCCATTAGCTAATGCAGCAAGTACAGCTGCATTTGTATTTGAAGATGTGTTATCAATAAAAGAATTTTTTGATGATGATAATATGGAATTTCCATTATTTTGACTATAAATATGTTGTTTTGGTTGATTATAATTAAGTAAATTTCCATTTTGTTGATTATTTGTATTATGTAAAATAGACATTGTTTGTGTTGTTAATGCATCTGTATTAAAAACTAAATTTGTTGTTGTTGTTGTTGATGATGATGATGGTGTTGGTGATGTTGATGGTGATAGTATATATTTTGATATCATTTGTCCAGATGGAATTTTATCACCATAAGTTTTAAGTGTTTCAGCTGATAATTCTGAAAATGATTTATTACTTATACGTATAACTGTTTTTTGTAAAACATCATCTGTATCTTTTATTTTTATATCAGGAAATGTTATTTCAGCTTCATTTAATGAATGTAATTTACCATTTACAAAATCACGTAATTTTCTTAAACTAATATAAAATGGTAATTTATCTTCAGCACGTGGTAATTGAGAACAACGAGCACTTGATGATGGCATTACAAATACATGCTATATATAAACAAAAATAAATAAATGTTATATTATTATTAGTTTTGTTTTTATTATAATATTTACAGTATCTGTTCCAAGAAATAAATCTGGTTGTTTTCCATAATGAAAATGTTTATTTCCAGCATAAACTTCATAGATTCCTAAAATAATAAATTTCTTTTTTTATTAAATTAAAATATTTTATATTTATATACAAACCTCGTCCATTAAATGCAACTATTTTTGGTCTATATAATTTAATTTTTTGCATTAAAATTTCTGCACCAGCTACGATTTCATCTCTAAAATTTTTCAATAAATAAAAAAAAAAAAAATTCTTTTATTTATTTCTACTTTGTAATATCTGATCCAGCTTTAGATGGTCGTTGAACAATATTTGTAAAACCAATACCATATTGTGGCATTCGATAATCATCATTAGCATTAAATAAATCTGGTATTAAAGAAGACATATGTAATAATTTCCAAAAATGATTTCCTGGTCCACCATAATGATGTCCTTTATGTACAGCATAAAGACTTGGATTAATTCCAACCTAAATAAATAAATTTAAATAAAAAATAATTTTTATTTATTAATTAAATTTTACAAAAACGATATCAAGATTTGGTTGAAGAATATCGGAAAGAATACGTTTAGTTAATTCTTCTTCTGTTGTACCATCAAAACGATTTGGATTTGTTGATGGTGTTGAAATTTTTCTTTTATTATTAACTGAAGATGAAGATGATGAATGATTTTTATTAAATATTGATGATATTGATGGTAATAATGGAGATGAAACAACATTCGTTACTGGCGACATCATTATATTTGAAGATGTTGTTGGAGTATCTGTATCAGTATGAATTCTATTTAAATAAGATTTGATATATATTTTTTTTTGTTTTAATTATATTTTTATAATAATATACTCAGATGATTTTATTTCATTATCTGTATCACGTTTAAGTGATTGTCGTAATTTAGCTAAGAATACTTCAGCAACTTCATCAGATCCTAATGTAGTTTTTAAAGCACTAGATATAAATAAAATAAAATATTATTTTATTAAAAGAATATTTTTCGTTATATACTTAAGATCACCACCAGATTCTAGATTTTTTTTAAATGTTTGCATTAAAACATTTTTAACACTATCTAATGCTTCATCTAAAAGTTCTTTTGTATGACTAAAAACATTTTAAATTATTTTTAATATATATTTATAAAAGATTTTTCATACGTTTCATTTGTTTGATCTGATGAAGATGTTGTTGGTATATTCGATGAGGTTGCTGGTTGAACAGTTAATGATTTATATAATAAATCATTATGATTATTTGTATGTATTGTTGATGATATTTCATTTGTTGTTGAACAATTTTGTTGTTCATTTATTAAATATTCCGTTGACATTGATCTATCAAAGAAAATTTATTAATTGATCATATTTAAATATATTTTTAATTATTAATAATCGATTTGTTTTAATTTAAACTATTGACAGAATTCTAAATAATATATGACGAACATAGTATGGAGATATATATATAGATACATATTGAACTATATATTATAGCCAATTGTGTTCGTTGACAAGAGGAAAGAAAATAAACGAGCAAGAAGAAAAGAAGAAGAAGAAGAAAAAAAAGAAACCGTACATTCCAACTCAAACAAGTCGGATATGTCTGTTTGCCTAAGCATATGTGCACATAGAAAAGAAAAAAGAATGTATTCAAGGTCTTATGTTAAAAGGTGAAAATATCAAATTACTCAATAGTTGAATTTGTTGTTGTTGTTGTTGTTAAACTATCTCGACGAATTTTAAGAATTAATGATGAACTTGATGATTGATCATTTATCATAGAATAATCTTGTTTTAGACTATTTTAAATATTCGAATATTTTACTTTGCTTTTTATTCTATAAAATATCAACTTACTCGATATTTTGTGTTCCTTGTTGACTAGACATTTGATCATTATTTGATCTATAGAATAAAAAATAACTAATCGATAGAATCTTTCTTTGAATTAATTCATATACAAAAAAAGAGAAAAACTAAAGATAAATATATATCTCTATGATTTTCTATAATAATAAAAATTGATTTGAAAAGTTTTTACTTACATATTATTACTAATATTATCATTCGATGAGAATGTTTTATAACGTTTGGCTGGACGAATTAGATTTTCTGATGAAGTTGAACTGAAATAAAAAGAAAACCAATATTAAATAGTATGATAATTAATTTTTTTGTTTTTTATTCTATACTTTATATAGTCTTCATCATTATGATCAACATTACCATTGAGAAATGATTTTTTTAATTTAACACGAAGTGTTGAAGGTGATGAAGTTATGACATTAGTACTTTCATTATTACAATTAAATAATGATGAAATAGAAATTTCATCGTCTATAGTTTCTGTTGATAAATGACTATTTAATTAAAAATAAAAAAAAAAATAATAATAAAATTAAAGAAAATAAAAAATATTTACGATGTATGAGGAAGAATCATACTTGAATGATGATCATCATATTTTTTTAATTTTAAAACTAATGATGTTGAAGTTGATTGTGTTCTATGTGAACGGACAAAGAAAAATCGTATAAAAATAGATGAAGCGAAATATTTTAATCTGAGATAAAAATAGAATTTCCATGTTTAGTTTTTCCTCAGCTAAACAAAGTGACATCAATGAGAATAATTATAGGTCCTTTCCAATTTTATTGGGATAAAGAGAGAAATAATATGTTTTTATTAACATTGAATAATATTCTGAATTTTCCATTAAAAACAAATTAGTAAATCAACTATGAATTTATTTTTCTTTTATATTTATTTCAACGAATTTTATTATACAACATTCAATCGTAATTTATCAATTATTTTAATTGGTTTTTTTTTTCAGTAAGTTAATACTTTAAAAATAAATGTTTTTATATAGAAAATTCTAATTATATAAAACTGAGCTTACGTTAATTCATCATTCATTATTGTTATTTTTTAATTGCTTATCTTATTTATTATATTCATAAGATAAAAAATGGGAAAAAAATTTTGTTAATAAAAATTTTAAAAAATTTTCTTTCTTTCTTTTTTAACATATTAACATTAATAATGATTGTATATATACAACATAAATAAATAAAAAATAATAAAAAAATCAAAATCTGAATAAAAATAAAATGATTGGTTAATTTCAAGTAGCAAAAAAAAAAAAAAGAAAAAGAAAATTTGATTGATCTTTATTCTCAAACAAAAAGAAAAAGAAAACGAAGCAAAACGTTCTCTTTTCTTTTGATCCATATTATATTTAATGTCATATTAAAAACCATATCCAATAATCACTGAACTCTATTCATTAATGTATATGTGTGTATGATAGATGGTGCTTGAATAATAAAACGATAAAAAATCATTTTTATCCAAACATTATTCATAAAAAAAAAAACAAAAAAAAAAAAAAGAGGACATTTTTCCTTCTTCTTTATTTACATAGAATATAAAAGAATATATATATGAAAGACAATCAATGGGTAATTTCTTTTTATTTATAACTATGAAGGTAAAAGTTGTATATCTGATTCATAGTCATATCGTTTTCTTCATTCTATCGTCTATAGATGCATATATATATATATCCACGTGAAATTACGGAGGACGTTTCTTTTATAATTAATTTTTTTTTTCTAGATGTTTTTTGTTATTTATCTTTGTTAATAAATATGAAAATTGATCGATCAAAATTAAAAAAATATCTGCCGGAACCAGTAAGATATTTCGTTTTAAATAGAAAAAAAACTTTTTTGTTTATTTATTTACTTATTTGTTTTTTTTTTCCTTCGTTATTATGTTTAGCCGGCTGATTGTAAATTATTTATTGATAAATTAAAAAGTTGTGATCGAAAAGAACTTCATGAGCTATTAAAACCAATAACTATTTGGCATATTGGAAAAGTAAGTTAGATTTTTAGAAATTTCATTCGAAAAAGTTTCTTTTTTCTTTACTTCCGAATTTCATAGTTTATCAAAGTTAGTTGATCTAGAGTTTTTCATTTTGATTATGCAATTATTGGTTGTTTTTTTTTTTTATATTTCATTATGAAAAATATTTATATATGTTTATATAAATGTTTTTTTTTGTTTGTTTCTAGTGTGAATTATACCATTGGATTGATGCATTGGATTTATTCGATTCAATTTTAGAAGAAGCTTGTATAAAGACGGGAACGTGGATGCTAAATTGTGACAGACCAGAAAATGGAGAGGTTTGTGTTTTAATAAATTAGGAAATATCTAATAGATCAATAAGTGATTTTTTTCCCGACATAATTATTGTCACATTCTTAAAATTTATCGAAAGCTATACTCTAGAGAATGTTTGATAAATGTTTAAAAACGAAAAAAATTAATTTATGTTTAGTTAAAAATCTTGGTACTTGATATTCTTCATTTTACTGCATTATTAATTGAACATTCATATTCACGTCATTTATATAATTCAATTGAATATCTAATTATGTTATTACAATCATCTGATGTACATATTGTACTCGGTGTTTTATCACTTTTATATGTATTCAGTAAACGTTCAAATTTTATAACAAGACTTCAAATTGATAAAAAACAAGCATTAATTGGCCGACTTATATTCTTAGCTGAGGTAAATTTAAAATTTTATTTTTAAGAAAAATTTTAGTTTTTTTTGTTTTTCTAGACTTGGGGTGGACGAGAGAATGGTTTCGATTTAGCTCGTTGTTGTAGTGTTCGAAATCCATCAGTAAATATATATATACATATATATATTCATTTAATATTTAATCATTTATTTTGTATTCATAGGATTTTCCTGAACATGCAACAAATCTACATTTTGCATATACAATTCCATCCGATTCATCATCAACTAACGGCCCAACAATGGTAAATATTTTTCTATTAGTTATATATAATAATAAAAATATGATTTTATTTTATTTTTTTTTGTATAGCAAATTTCAAAACAAATTGAGATTCCAAATGTTCATTTAGCTGGATCAAATGCTGCTGCTGTAATGGAAATGGTTCTTGCTGAACATATATTACCTGAAGATAAACAAATAAAATTATTTACACATCTTCGTTTAGCATATGCATTTCCATCATTTGATCAACGTTTATTATGTATTCAAGCACGTTTACAAGCATTATCTATTCTTGGTAAAAACAAAAAACAAACAGAAATTTAGATTAAAATTTTTTTTTTTCTTTTTAGTTTATTCAGCAGCAATACAAGAAGCAAATAATGTTTTATATGATGGTTTAATTGAAGAACTTGTTGAAGTATTAAATGTTCGTGATCCAACATTAACAGTATGTTTAGTTTAAAAATAAAGAAATATTCGTTTATTTTTTTCTTTCTTTTATAGGATATCAAAGCATCAGCATTAAAAACTTTAACATCAATAATTCATCTTGAACGAACAGCGAAGTACAACTTTAAAAATCTAGTTTTTAATTTTTTATCTATTTTTATTAGACATCCACCACGTTTACAAGAAATAATAGAAGCAACACAAGCAAATTCATATCATGGATTTTTACCAGCACTTGTACGACAATGTATTGATAAATTAACTGGTAAATTTATTAAAATATAAATAATATTTGTATTTATATTTTTTATTTTCTTCATATTATAATTAGATGATAATAATGAACGATTTCCTCAATCATTATCAACAGCATTATTTTCATTCCTTTATCATTTAGCATCATATGAAACAGGTGGTGATGCATTAGTTAATTGTGGTATAATGCAATCATTAATTAAAGTTGTTAATTATTATGATGAATCTCAAGATTTTATTATGGTAAAATAAATTTTTTTTTTTATATAAAAAAAAATAAATAAATAAATTTTTTATTTTAGTTTGTTACACGAGCTGTACGTGTGATTGATTTAATAACATCATTAGATATAGCATCATTTCAAACAAATAATGGTTTACAAGCATTTATTAATCGTTTAGAAGTAAGTTTATTTAAATGATTTGTTTTAGTCAAAGTTTAGTCGAAGGTCTTGGGTACAAGCTCCTATCGAAGCATTTCTATGATAATAAGTGATTAGAAGTGTCAATGTGAGAGCAATATTAAAAAAAAATATATATAACAAGAACGGTCGCAATTTATGTATATTCAATATATAAATCGCATTACCACCTTGTTAAACAGAAATAAGATTTTTTCAAATAATTTTATTAATTAAAAATAAATTTTAGCATGAAATAACACAATGTCGAAAAGAACAACCATTTATAATACGTATACCAAAACGTCATCAAGGTAGTTCAATAGGAAATATTGATACACATCCTCCATTATCACCAAGTGCACAATCAGATATATCTGGTGAACATCCATCAATAGCAACTAATACAACAATAACAACAACAACAACAACAACAACAACTCATTTATCAAAAGATATGGATACAAGTGAATTTTTTGATGAAAATCATGAATTAATTCCACAAAGTCCAATAAGTGGTTTAACATGTTATCATCAACGTGCTGCATTACTTAAATCCATATTAAATTATTTAAAAAAAGCATTTACTGAACCAACAATGGCTGATTCAACACGTCATATAATGGATGGTTCATTACCAAATTCATTAAAACATATTATAAGTAATGCTGAATATTATGGTCCATCATTATTTCATTTAGCAACTGATGTTGTTACATCATTTATATTTCAAGAACCATCACAATTATCATCTTTACAAGATAATGGTTTAACTGATGTATTAATGCATGCACTTTTAAAAAAAGATGTACCAGCTGCACGAGATGTTTTAGCATCTTTACCAAATATATTTAGTGCATTATGTTTAAATACACGTGGATTAGAAAATTTTATGGAATATAAACCATTTGATAAATTATTTCGTGTTCTTTTATCACCAGAATATTTACCAGCTATGAGACGAAGACGTGGAACAGATACAATTTATGGTACAGCATCAAGTCTTGGAAATGCTGTTGATGAATTAATGAGACATCAAGTTAGTTTACGTACAGAAGCTATGAAATCAATTATTACATTATTAGAACAACTTGTAGAATTAGGTAATAATCCAAAATATTGTTGTCAAAAACCACATTCATCATCATCAACAACAGTAACAAATAAATTAACCGATACAATACGTACACAACATCGAACTGTACGTACAACAAATGCTACAAATACAAATGCAACAGGAAATGATAGAAATTCATCTGATGATGAATATGAAGATGATGAAGCAACTAATGATGAAGCACCATTAGCTAATCGATCAGCAACAGCAGTACCACCACTAACAACAGCAACTACATCTACCACAGATACATTGGAAACAACAACTAATATTCCAATAATTCTTAATCAAACATTGTTAAGTGAAAAAAAATCTGACGATGAAACTATTCCAATAGCTGTACCATTACTTGATTATATAACAAATATAATGCGTTTTGTTGAAGGTGTTATTAGTAATAATACAACTGATGATCATGGTAAAGAATTTGTTAGATTAGGTGGTTTAAAACCATTACTTGATATATTACAAATGAAAAATTTACCTATTGATTTTCCATCAAGTCAAGCTTGTCAATGTGTTGCTGCACTTTGTAAATCAACGCTTGTAAGTTTTATTATTAGAAAATAAATAATAATATTTTTTTTCTTATATATATATATATATATATATTTATTTATTTAGACTCTATTGGTTAAAGATAATAAATTAATTGAAATGGTTATAACAAATCTTGATACAATATTAAATTCTTTAACAGATTTTTATTCAAATCGTACATATGATGGTTCATTATTAATTGAAGAATTAGCTCATGCTGTATCATCATCATCAACAACATCATCATCAATTGATCCAACAGATGCTATTAATCAATCATCATTAACTCCACTACTTCATCAATTATCTATTGTTCATTCTCATATATCATTATTAATATCATTATGTAAAATAACTCAAAGTGAAATACGTAGTATATTAATTAGTTTTTGGGGTGCTGAAACTGGTATACGTGTATTAAAAAATTTAAATAAATTATGTTTAACATTAATATGGGAAAGTTCTATATTATTATCATTATGTTCATCAGAAACAAATATAATTGATCAACAATTTAATAAAAATGATTTATTAAAATTATTTCCATTAATAAATGATTTAACAAATACAATATCACCATTACAAAATGTTTCAACACAATTAAATGATTTAACAACAAATGAAATTTCACGTACATTTGATATTGATGAAATAATGTCCATGGATACAAGTGATTTTACAAAATTAAAATTAAAATTATCATTTAATATTCAACAACGTATTAAAATAATAAAACCATTATTATGTGTTTCATCAAAACTTGGTAGAGCATTAGGTGAACTTTATAATTTACTTGTTCGACAATGTTCAACATCACAAATGAGACATGCAAGACGTTTTAATCAACAACCAACTGTTTATGTACCAACAGCAGCTGCTAAACTTGTTGCATCAACATTAACAGAAGTATTAAAAGATGGATTTTTATTTCAATTACCATCAAATACAAATTTAACAGAAAATCAAATAGAAAAATTTCGATTAACATTTTTTGTTTGTACAATTGGTTTTGCTACTCCAATGTTATTTGATGAACGTCGTCGTCCATATATGTTAATGTTACAACAATTTGAATTATCTAAAGCTCAAGATGCACTTTTTTCTGCACTTGAATGGACACTTGATTTAATAAATCGTCAATCATTAATAACAGATGATCAACAAATATCTCAATTAAATAATACATATGATGCATCACCAACTGAATTTCTTAATTCAGCATTAATGCTTATATTACGTTTAGTTAATGTTAAATCAATTCTTGAATCTCCACATTCAATACCAAAAAAAGCTCAAACAGAACGAAGTTATTATATACCATTTAATCCTTTACATTATTTAGCTTTAACACATAAATGTGCATTTCATATATTAACAAATTCATGTTCAGTTTTATGGGATAAACCATATTTATTAAAAGATCATGCAACAAAAATCATTGATAGTATATTATCAATATTTTGTCATATATTACGTGGAGAATCACAAATACAAAAAAAACTTCAAGATGAAGAACAACAACAAAATGCATTAATACCACCATCAACTACATCAACAAATGAAACAATACAACAACAACAACAACAACAACAACAACCACCACAACAACAAGCAACAACAGATAATGATTTACCTAATTCATCACCATTAATATCAAATAATTCAACACCATTAAATGAAGATCTTATACAATCAATAACAATGATGGGTTTTTCACGTGAACATGCTATTGAAGGTTTATTGCAAACAAATAATAATCTTGAATTAGCTGTTGATTATTGTGTTAGTCATCCACAAGCTGTTACAACTACACAAGTACAAAATAATAATCCACCTGATATGGATGCTGATACAGCACGTGCTTTACTTTTATCATTAGGTCAAGAAGTTGATGAAGCTGCTTTAGCTAATCCAATAGCTGCATTACCTGCATTATTAAGAGAAAATAATAATACAAATGAAACAAATTTATCTTCAACTTCAAATACAATTACAAATACAGAAACAACAACAACAACAACAACAGTTCCAAATAATCAAATATTAAATGAAAATATAACTCAACAAAAAATTCCAACAATTGAACCATTATCAAAAGAATCTGTTGATCGTTTTACTGATTCAATAATGTTAAAAATTCTTGATATATTACCTGATACTGTTTATAAAATGTGTGAACTTGTTGTAACAACAATGCATCGTAATGGTATAGCTTGGCGTGATCATTTTCTTGAAATAATTGCAAATGATATAAAAACAAGTTATTTATCATTAACAGAATTATTAAATAAAAATCTTTTAAATTCACAAGATGATCAACAACAACAACAACAATCAATAGTATTATTTTTAAATGATCATCAAAATTCTGTTTTATTTAGTCGAACATTATTAATGTCATTATTATTTGAAGAAATGCCATTTCCATGTGCACGTATTGCTGAAAAATTTTCATTAATTAATTATTTTTGTTTATTAATACATCAAACAACAGATTATTTTAAAAAATTAAATGAAAAAAAAACTCCAACATGGTTAGCACCAGCATTTATATTTATTGATTTATATGAAAAAGTATCATTAGCATCAAAGCGTCGTTCAATTATAAATCAAAATTATCATGATTGTAATCATGTATGGCAATGGTTTGATGAACGTTCAGTTAAATGGAATAATTATCCATCAATACAAAATAAAATTATTGATGATGCTTATAATAATGGTGAACCATCATGTAAAATTGTTATACAACGTAGAAATTATCTTATACAATTTAATACAATGTTACAAACAAATGAAGATACACATAGTAAACGACCAATAATGCTTACATTTGTTAAACCAACAATAAAAACAAATATAGATGGATCAACACAAATACCACCACCACCACCACCAACATCATCATCATCAGCAACAGCATTTTCATCATCAGATTCAAGTGATGATGATGATGAAGATGATGATGATGATGATGATCATAATGAACAACATGGACATGGAATATCAAAAAATTCTATTTCAATAAAAAAAACTGAACCAATGGATACAGAACAACAAATTGATACAGTAATATCAATTATTGAATCATTAGCTGATGATCATGCATTAAGATTAACAAGTGATTGTGTACATTTAATACGTATGCCAGTTGATCCTGATGCTATTCATGCATTATTACGTCTTATATTACGTTTAACACGTGATTATAAATATGCACGACAATTTGCTGAATCAGGTGGTATACAAGCTATATTAAGTTTAACACAAACATCAGCATTTCAAGGTTGTGCATCATTAATAACATTAATATTTCGTCATATTATGGAAGATGATAGTAATTTACGTTTAGCTATGGAAAAAGCTATACGTCAAGCATTAACAGGTAATCATGGTGGATCAATTGGTGTTCAACCTGCTTGTCCTGGTTCACATGAACTTAATGTTATTTTACGTATACTTGGTCCAGCTATGACACGTGCACCAGATATATTTTTAGATGTTGCATCTCATGTTTTACAATTAGTACCACCAACAGCTAATCGTTTAGGAAGTTCAATAGGTCGTTTCACAAATCCATTTTTAACTGATGATGATCAACATACACAAACAAATATACCAATGGGTCCATTGATTTTACAAGCACGACCAGCAACAAGTCAAACAGCAGCTGCAGCAGCAACAGCAACAACAACAACAGCACCACCACCACCACCAGTAACAACAATATCAGAACAAAATTCTCAAACACGTCTAACTCGACCACCGTCAACAACAACAACAGCTAGTTCTACTACGACTACTACTACTACGACGACTACTACTCAGGATTCAGTTGGTGAATTAGCTGAACGTTTATTAGTTGATTTACTTGATTTTCTTTTAACAAATGATGATAATAATAGTACAAAACGTTTATTATCAAAATCAACTGTATTACGTATATTAGCTGAATTAATACGTTCATATGCAAATGTTGCTAAACTTGTATCAACAAAAACATTTTCATTACAAGATAATCAAACATGTTCAGCATTATCATATATACTTGATTATTTATTACCAAATTTAAATAATCAACAAATTGATTATGATAAAGATATTCCAGCATTATGTCGTTTATTTCTTGTTGCTATGGCTGCATGTAATCATTGTCTAGAATCACAAATGAATTTAGTTAATGAAGTTAAAATGTCATTAAATAAAATTTTAATTTTACCTGAATGTGATGAAAAACATATGAGATTACAAGCATTAGCTAATATTATTAATACAATGATTGAATCATGTCCAGCACCAAATACATCAGCACCACCACAAGGACAACATCGTATGCCACAATTAATTATTAATAATATGATTAAAATAATGTATAAACGTGGTTTAATTAATGATTTAGCTAAAATGATTCATAGTATTGAATTATCAAGTGCAAAATTAGCTGATACTGTTAATGCTGTACTTAAACCAATAGAAACATTATCACGTGCAATTAATTATGCAACATCATTACATGTACCAGCTGCTTCTCGTCCACATACAACAAGACATTCAATATCAAATCAACCAAATACTTCAAATATTCCACCATCATCAACAACAACAACAGATTCAACAGTACCTAATCAAGAACAACCAACAATAGTAAATGAAGAACCATCAACAATAACAATAGCAACAACTAATTCAACTCGATCTAATGAACAACAACAACAACAACAACAAACATCTGCAGATTCAACACTTATATCTACAAATAATGAAATTCATCCATCAGTTGATAGTACAAATACAAATAATAATAATACATCACTTAATTCAAATAATCAAGTTATGTTAAGTATTAGTCAAGAAGAATTATTAAATGCAACTGATATGGAACCAGTTGCTGGTTTACCACAAGATGTAGATATATTTGAAAGAAATATTCATGGAACAGCTAGACTTTCTACGGATGATGACGATGAAGATGAAGAAGAAGCAAGTATTGAAGATGATGATGATGACGATGATGGAGCTGTAGGAACAATTAATGTTGAATTTAATGTAGCACATGATCTTGATGATACACATGAACATGGTAAATTTTTTTTTTCATAAAAAGCAATATATATATTAAATTTTGATTTTATTTTACATATATAGCTTCAAGTTCAAGTTCAGAAACAACAAGTGGTGAACATGATGATGAAGATGATGCAGAAGAAACTGATAGTCCTGATGAAGATATAGATATGGAAAGTGCAAATGGAAATGATCGTGAACCACAACATCGGTAAATTTTTTAAATAATGAAAGACATATTTCAAAAAATCTTCTTTTTTTTTTCTTATTTGTAGTTATAGTGATGACGATGAAGATATTACAAGTGAAGAAGAAGGTGATGTTCGCTTAACAGGTATATTATTAAAATACTAATTAATATTATTACTAGTATTATTTTATTTTATTTTTTCTTAGGACCAACATCATCAGGTGAAGCACGTGATGATGAACATGATGATGATCTTGATGAAGAAAGTGATAATACAGACAGTGATGATACTCATACTGGAGATGAATTAGATGAAGGTGAAGGTCCTACAATTGATATTCATATTGAAACAGCATCAAGTCAATCAACAGATGAAAATTTAACTGGAGATAATGAACAAAATGGTCAAATTAATGAAACAAATAATAATATTAATGATGATACAACAAATAATAATAATAATAATCAAGAAGAAGATGAAGATGAAGATGAAGATGAGGATGATGAAGATGAAGAAGAAGAACAGGATGACGATGAAGATGATTTTGCTGAAGATGATGATGCTGCTAATGAAGATATTGAAGATATGGTTGGACGGTATAAAAAATAACTTTTTATTTATATGAATACATAGTTTGATTGTTTAGGGATATGGATGCAGCAAATGCTTGGCAAGATGATGAAGAAGAAGATGAAGATGATGAAGATGAAGATGAAAGTACTGAATTTGAAGATGATGATGCTGATATAGCAGATTATGTACATGAAATGGAATTTGATGAAGAAGTTCTTTCAGAAATTCGTAATAATCTAATGTCACCAACAGATATTGATCCAATTTTAATATCTAATCTTCAAGGTGTACGAATTCGTGCAACTGGTTTTCCATCACTTCATGGTATTAATGATACAGCTGATCCAGCTCTTCCACCACCACCAATGAGTGTTCCTGCTCTACATCCATTACTTGTTCATCATGCCGATAATCAATTAAGTTCTGGTGCATTTTCACGTTTTCGTCAATTAGGTACAACAACAACGACAACAACAGTACCAAATCAAACAAATTTAAATGTTTTACCAACAACACAAACAAATCAACCATCAACATTAACATTTGGTCAACAAAATGGACCAACAACAACAATACTTACTGGACAAGCAGCATTAGCTGCACATCAACAAATAACTCAACAAGCACAACGAAATCGTACAACTCGTACATTATTTATTCCAGGTGGTACAACAGCATTTGGTCGTGCAGCAGCTGGTGGCTTTGCTGAATATCTTCAACATGTTAATCAACTTGATGTTGATCCATTAACCGGTCCAACAACAACAAATAATGGTACTATACAAGGTACAACAACAGCACGTATACTTGTTGGTAATAATGCTGATACAGAAACATGGAGATTTTTACATGATCAAATATTAATGGATATAGCTCCACAAGCTAATGAAGGAAATGAAAATATTGATGGAACAAAAATTTATATGATACGTACACCATTAGCACGTTGGATGGAAGAAAGTGTTGTACTTGATGGACCATATGTACATGATACTGTTTTAGCATTAAAATCAAAAATAACTGAACCATTAGAAAAACAATATGAAACTGAATTACAAGTTGTTTTAGCTAAAAAAGCAAAAGATGATGAAGAACGTAAAAAACGTACAGAAGAAAAAGCCCGACAAGAAGCAGAACGTGCACAAGCAGCTGCTGCAGCAGCAGCAGCAGCAACATCAACAACAACAAATGCTACTGATCAACAACAAACAGAGAATACAACTACAACTGAACCAATCGTATCAGTACCAGCATCTGTTGATGAAGTTCAACATCATGTTAATGATATTGTAATGACTTCACCAGAACAACAACGTTCTGCACAAGCTTCATCCGTTTCAGAAATTGTTCAAGATGTAAGTACAAGTCCTATACGTCCAACGAATGACGAATCAACACAAATAACTTCACAACCCGAAGGAACAGGTAAAACTGTTTTTTTTTTGGACGAATTTCATATTAAAAATAAAATTCTTTTCTTTTTTAAGTACCATTAGTCACCGCTGATGCAGGTACAAGTCCATTACCAACTGAAAATATGTCAACAGGAGGACAATCACCTGGACAATTAGCTACATCTCCAACAACATCCATGGAAATAAATCATCCATCACCACCAAAAGAAACAACACCTGAACAACAACCACAACAACAAGAAACAACAACAGATACCGAAACAACATCAATAACAACTACAAATGAACAAGTTCCTTCTTCAACTACAACTGAACAAACAACTACGGCAAATACTACTGCACCACCAGTTGAACCTGAAGTTGAATGGACAACATTAGTTATTGATGGTCGTGAATTTCGTGTTCCAAAAGCATTAGAAATCGATCCATCATTTTTAGCTGCATTACCTGAAGAAATGCGTCAAGAAATTTTAACTGATCAAGTAAGAAATTTTGAACGTGAAGAAAGTCAACGACGTGCACAACGTGCTGCTGCTTATGCTGCTGCTAATCCAACAGCAAATTTAAATACTCAATCAACTGATAATACAAATACTGAAAATTCATCTTTACGAACAAATCAAACAACAACTGAAGCTGTTTTTGGTGAAATGCTTGGTGAAATTAATCCAGAATTTATATCTGCATTACCACCTGAAATTCGTGAAGAATTATTAGCTGAACGTCGTCGTACAGCAGCAACAATGGCTGCTATGAGTGGAGTTAACTTACCTGATAGTGGTCCAGCAGAATTTTTACGTACATTACAACCACATTTACGTCAACAAGTTCTTGCTGATATGGATGAAAGTCAAATAGGTGCTTTACCAGAAGATATAGCTAATGAAGCACGTGCATTACGTGCTGCTATGGAAACTCAACAACAACAATATTTACGTGATCGTATGGTACGAAATCATCATGATATGATGAATATGTTAACAAATAATACACATCATAGTACACGTCCAATTCGTATGTATAATTTACGTGCATTACAAGAAGCACGAAATCGTGGTGATAGACAACCAACAAATTGGTATTCATTACGTACAGGTGCAAATGCAGGAGATTTAAATAGTAATACATCAACAATAGGTACACGTGGTAGACAATTACTTGATTATGAATCAATTTGTTGTTTACTTATTCTATTATTTATTGATGATACACGTTTAAATTTTGCACGTTTACAAAAAGTTTTGAAAAATTTATGTCATCATACACAAACACGACAATGGATTATTAAAGCATTATTATCAATTATAACCAAAAGTACTGGACGTACAGAATATGATGGACCAACATCAACACCTGGTGCACCAACACTTATACTTAAAAATCCAATAACAAATAATCAATCACAAACAACAACAACAAATAATAATAATAATAATGGAAATGAAATTCAACAAATTAAAAATATTCATCCATCATGGTTAACAATTAATTTTGAAAGTGCATTTGGTGCACGTACAAATGTATTTAAAATCCAACGTTTTGGTCAAACAAAACGTCATGGTTCAATACAAATATCTGTTCATGCTCAAGCATGTCCTATTGTTTGTCGACAAGTACTTGAATCATTAATAATATTAGCAAAAAATTTTCCGGATCAATTTCTTCCACTACCATTAAATAATAATGATCAACAACAACAACAACAACAACAATCGACTATTGTATCATCAAATGAACAAACAACAAAAGTTAATTCACCTGATAAACAAATAATAGCAACACCATCAAAAACATCTCCAAATATACGTGATTTATCATTTTGGGAATTACTTCTTAAATTAGATCAATCATTTAATAATCGTTCAAATCGTTCATCAACAAATCCATTACAAAATTTATCATCAATTATTATTACAAATTCAAATACAAATTCAAATATAAATTTCAATAATCAACGAACAACATTAACATTAAATATAAATACTAATGAAATTGATTTTGAATCATCACCATTAGCTGCATTATTACTTATGCTTGATCATCCAATATTAAATAAAAATAATCAATTAATGGATAAATTATTTAAATTACTTTCATTAATATCACAAAGTTTTCAAATACATATTATTACTAAAAAAGATGTATCACCATCACCACCATTAGCAACATCAACACCAATGGCAACTGAACCATCAACTCAAGCAACAAATCCACTTCAACCGCCACCACCACCACCACAACAGCAACAACAACAACAAAATAATCAAACATTATCAACAAATACAAATAATAAATTAGTTGTATCTGATGATCAAGTTGTTTTAGGTTCACAATTAGATTTAGTTATTAAAGCATTAATATCAAAATCATGTACTGAAGATGGTCTTGAATTTGCAACTATATTATTATTAAATATATCAAAAATAAATCAAGCTACTAGAGATAAAGTTTTACATTTATTACTTAATGGTATTCGTTTATTAGGCAAAGATGTTAGTGAAGAAATAAAGTAAGTTTTATTTTAACAAAAAAAAAAAAAAAATTTTTTTTTAATTAATTTAATATAAATTCTTTAGACAATTACATTGGGAAGTTCAAGATTATTTATCAAAAAATAGATCTAATACAATAACAACAACATCAACAACAATAACTAATGATGATGAATCATCTAATACACCTATAGATGATTCAACAAAATTATTTGATTCATATAAAAATGTACGTTCAAATACACTTTCATCAACAAATATTGATCCAAATATAAAACAACAAGATTTACAATTACCAGCTATGGTTATGTTAACATCTAAAACTGCAAATCAACAATTTTTATTACGTATTCTTAAAGTTATAATACAATTACGTGAAGCAACAAAAAAAGAACAAATTGATGCTCAAACACAATTTGAAAATGAACTTCAATCATTAACACGTCGTCTTGATGCATTACGTCAAACACTACGTTCATATTTTCCATCTGATAATACAAATCAACAAAATGATATATGTCAACCAATTGATGATTTATCTAATCGTTTAGAACAAATGCGTAGACATTTACAAACAATATTAACACCTAATACAATTGAACAACGTCAACAATTATTTTCTCAACGTGAAACAATAAATAATATTCAAGATATATATCGTTTAATTCGACAAGTTGAAAATGTTATTGAAAATTTTCCTGAACCACCATTATCAACAGAAATGACAACACAAATAAATGGTGTTTTACAAACAATTCCATCATT
>JAJEKB010019874.1:0-67419 GCA_022393335.1 Macrotrachela quadricornifera
GTACCACTATTTGCACCAGAAAGCCATTTTTGAATGCGATGATTTCCTGTATCTGCCACATATAAAGTATTTGCATTACTTGTATCAACAAATACACCACGTGGATAGTTAAATTGATTAGCTCCTGAACCATAACCACCACAAACAACTACTCCTGCTGATGGTGATGACCATTTTACTATTCGATGATTATTTGCGTCAGCAATCCATATTATTGATGTTGTAACTTCCAAAAAGATACCATCAGGCCAATTTAATTGACTAGTTCCACTACCTAATCCATTACCACCAGCTGCAATTGTACCAACGACTGCACCTGGTGCCCATTTCATTACTCGCTGATTACCCGAATCAACTATATAAACATTACCACTTATATCAACACTTATGCCATACACTAAAAGTACAAGAGAGTGATCTGAAGAATGAAAAGAAAAATAATTCTTACAGCTATTAAACTGGTTGGTTCCTGTACCAGAACTACCAGAAACTACTGTTGTTCCATTGGTGGCGCCTGGAAGCCATTTTTGAACGCGATAGTTAGAGGAATCAGAGACATAAATGGCTCCTGTGCTATCAATAAACACATCTCGAGGATAGTACAGTGTTTGTGAAGTAGAACCGCCTCCCAAAGTTGTGGAACCAGCTACGGTGGTTGCATTAACTGACCATGTAGCTGTTGGACAAATTGTTGTTGCTTCAGTATATGTGATAAGAAATCTTATTTGAAATACACAATCAATCTTTTATTTGAGATACTAAATAAATCTTACATGATTTGGAATATGTATTGCACATTGATGTGATGGATTTTGATTTTGATCATTGATATATACCTTCTTTAAAAAACGAAGTTGAATATAAAGATATGTAAATAAAAAGACAGTTCGTACTATTATTTACTGATATATTTTCATAAATGATATATCTACTCTTCTAATTATATGTACTGAGATTAAGAGTATGCCGTTTCAGAATTTAAACTTGGACTAGGATCTATTGTGGGCATTGAAAGTGATAAATACAGACGCAGAAATGTAGAATCTATGAATTTTTACAAAGTATTGTTCGTATTTTCTTGTAAAACTCCTATAAAGGTGAGTTGTGCGAATTTACTTGTATAAACAATTTTTGAATTTCATACTTTTGTTAGATAGTCTACGCTCTTACTTTATCGTACTTCTCAACTTCGAATTTCTGTGCTTTTAATTTACATCAAATAAATTTTTGCATCATTTGTCGATTTTTAGATGCATTATTGAATAACTTTTCCAATACAGTAAAACCTCCCATAGTGAACACCTCCCTATTGTGAACAGTGAACGGTTTTTTTCAGTTCCGCCTGCTAAAATGACCTCTCTAATATGAACATTTTTTCGTTCTTCTCGAGTTCGAACATGTCGTCACGAACATAGATAAAGAAGAAAATTCTGAGTCATATTTATGGTATTTTTTTCTCTCAAACATACAAGCACATTGTTCATGTAAACAGTTCTGGAACGCTCACAAGTGTTGGAAATATCCATGTGTTACATACTGGATTTTCCGAACTGACGTATTGGGTTTTTTCCTAGTGTGTTATGACATGTTCTATATTGGACATTTCCCAGTATAGAACGTTTGCGTCATACTAAGTATTTTCCAACATGTTTATATATATAAGCGTGCTGGAAAAACATTAACTCGTCATTCACGATCCGATAATGTCCAGTCGACACGATTTGAGTCTGGAAGAAAAGATTCAACTGATTCAAGACAATGATGGGGGAAACGGTCTCTCTTGCCGAAAAGTACAAGTATTCCATTGGATCTCTTTCAAATATCCTCAAACAGCTCGATTCTCTTCTCAAACACGTGGTCATTGGTGGTCAAGAAATGAGTGCAATCGATTTCGTCAATATCAATTCGGAAGTTCCCTCCTTCAATGAATGGGACGACGACTCCGAACATTTGCTCCATGTGAACATCGATCAGATGGATGAAGAAGAAGTCAATCAAGACGATACACGAGTAGCTCCACCAAAGATCTTGGAAGCGATGGAAATGCTTGAACGCTTCCGTCTTTTATCAACTATCACTCATCCTCAATTACATTCAATCATTGCTCAACTCGAATCTCAATTGATCGATCTCTATCTCGAGAGTAAAGTGTCAAAACAAAGCAAAATTGAAGATTTTTTTGTAAAGCAAAGTTAAATCTGAAGTTAGAAGAATAAAATAAAGAGATAAGAAACTGGTGTTAGGTCCCGTTGACCTGCACTCAGGCAATAGAAACTCTTTTCTATGATAATAAGCTTAGCCCTCTCTAATCTGAACACCTCCGTATAGTGAGCACTTTTGAATATTCCCTTGAGTGTTCACATTAGAGAGGTTGTACTGTATTCAGAAAAAACGTATATCCTGAGCTTCCTTAATTCATATATCAAAACATATCGTAAAGAGTCTTCAAGACTAATCATTTTCATTTATTTTCATGAGCTATTCCATTACTGTTATAACTTAAGACATTCTTTCATTGACTACTATGTTGTGCGCATCAAGCAGTATATGCATAAAGATGAGAATTTATCCAAACTGTAGTTACAACTCAAAATAATATTTTTTTTTTACTTTTTGATTACAAACAAGTTAAATTTTCATTTGATAGATAGCAATTTATCAATTTCATCTGTACTCGATATATATTATGTTACCTATTATATGAATGAAAAGATAGTTAGTTCATCTAATAATCATATATATGAATCCATCCTCAACATCAACAGATAGAAATTACGTGCTTTTTTTAGGCAAAATAAGATTTTTATATTCCTTTCAATGAAATGGACTTAGGGAACTTTACAAGACAATTTGAAAAAATTCGGGAGGAGTCATTGAAGAACAGGATACGAAAAACGTTTGCATCGCAGAACTCTAGTTAATCATATATGATTGGAAAAAAAACAATAAAAATCAAGAGAAGAACTAAAATATTGATTACATTTTGTTTAGATTTGTGGTATGAAGATAAGCATAGAAATCAAAAAAAGATCACAACAAAATACAGCAAATAAAAAAGGTGTTTATACTTCATAATCAATTCTTCAGCAATACATTTCACTATGGAAGTTTCTATAAACATGGTACTGATATTATCAGAAAACATAACTGATTCCATTTAAAAGATCAGTTATGACAGAAACAACTAAAGAATTCAAATACAGAAGAAATTTTCTTGGAGTATGTAAAAGCAAAATAGAGTACAGATGGCAATGCTAAATCTTAAGAAATCTAGATGTATATTTACCATAACGTCAGCTTTCTCCATATGTTAGGTTACTAACATTATAACAATAGATTCTCAGTTACATGCATTGATAGTTCAATTTGAACTCTAAACTTTGAAGAACTGGTTAAAATAGAAGGGATATGACGACGATAGCTTAATCATTCAAGACACCAATAACATACAAGACCTACGCAATTATTTTGTGGAACTCACATATGAAAAATGTGAGTGTAAGTTTTAAGTAGAAGTTTTGCGCCCCCCTCCCTCCTTACAGACAGCCCCCATTACAGACATTTCTTTCCATTACAAATAGGCATAATACAGAAATTGGTTCCTATGTTTATTTAGCTGGGATTCAATTGTTTAAAGATATGTGAGTTCCACATTTTAGTCACAAAGGAACTGTGCTAACAAGCTTTTTAAATTGGGATCATATTGAGAATATACGTAAGAAAATGTCTTACAATGATATGTCGAAATCTCAAAAAATCGAATCTTTTTCGTTGAACAAGATCAAATTGAAGATTCTATAAGAGGGAGAAGTTGTACCAGCTTGCACACTATCCACTTTTTGTATGTTCTCACGATCTTATACAAATAACATCTATGACAATATTAGACTATTTTGTGTACAATTGAAGCAAACAATTAACCCCTTCACGGCGATTTGATTTTTCGAGGAAAATAAGATCAATATACAAATTTTCATGTATATTCGTTCTCGATAAATGTATTCATGGATATTTTTTATGTATGGGAAGTATCCAGTAACGAATATGGATTTTTCCCATCTTCTTTTCTTCTGTAATACATGGAATTTTTTCAACTTATCTATACATGCATATATAAATACCGAAACCATTCTAATCGAGATAATGAAAACAAGCTAAAGTCATATTCTCAAAATTTGCAATTTACATGCTATTTGAAGAAGCGGATACGGAGAAAAGTGGCAACTCTTAAAGTGATGTGAGTAGTTTGGATGATGGCTTCTCCAGAATGCAATTCGAATCATCAAGCTCCAAAGAACAAGTTACGGATGATAGTGATGATGATGTGGATTTACAAGTCTGGGAAAAAATAGAATCAGAATCGGATACTGAATTCTCTGAGAATTAATTATGACACAAGCCGTACGACAATGCTACAGTTTCGTGAAAGTCTTGTGCGATCTTGGCTTCTTAGTGTACCATACGAGAATTTAAAACCTGATCCGAGAGAACGTTCAACATGTCAAACGAAACGTAAACTGGTGGATCACAAGTTCGAAGAAAAGGAAGGATCTACGCGCAATGTTGGCAGACGGTGCACTGGCTGCTATGCGAAGGGAAGGGCAGAACAGTCAAGAGAAGCGAACAACGCAGCAGCAAAGAAAGTAAAAACTTTCTGTTCTGACTGTGATAATTTTTTTGTCTTGAGTGTTTAAATGATAAGCATTATGCTATGGAATAAAGAATTCAAATAACGTACTAAAGATAGACGCTATGGCAGCTTACGTCTAACCTCCTGCCTAAGAAAAAAGCAAAAGAAAGTGCTTTTCTGTACATTTTCTAGTTGAATTATAGTGTCGCCCACCGGTGGGCGGCATCGCCGTGAAAGGGTTAAATGAGCGATCGATTTTCTACTGTTTGTTCGATTAGTATGTAACCTCCACAAATATACAGCTCATCTTTCATATAGACATGAGAACTAGTAGAAATGTAAATCTTTTTATTGGAGGCCATTATTATGGTTCAAAAGAATTTTATTAATGTTTTTCTGGTGATAAAAGCATTAGTTTCTATCCTAACACTAATATAAAATGAATTAAAACATATGAAAGATTAACAGAATTTTGCACGGGGGAAAGTGCTGCACCAAGTGCCTCAACACCTGTTCAGCACCTTACGGTAAAATTTAGTACTCAGGTTCTGCCCTTTAAAATTTACCGTAAGGTGCTGAAAAAAGTATTTAGGATAGTGGGGAGGTGTTGAAGGTGCTCATACTAAAATACGCTAAAGGTGCTGAGCAGGTGCTTCGTACAGCACTTTCTCCTTGGAATTTTATCGTAAAGTCATCTATGGATTAATTTTCACTTTTTTGTACTTTTTGTTTACTTACCTTGCTGTTTGTTTTTATTCGTTTGGAAGTAATGTGTGTCTGTAACACAGGCTTATATACTCGCTGTTATAAGGGCACTCATTCGCGGAAAATGAAAGAAAATAAAGTTTTGTATTGTTTGATCTGTCTAATGACTTCGTTGCATTATTTTTATGAGACACAATCTGAAAGAGTGTTAAAGTGTTTCAGAGAAAAAAAATTGCACTCGCCCGCAGACTGTTTTTAATTTATGTTATTACCGTCAAAAAACACTCGCTGTTGCTTCAACGTTGCTTTATTTGTATTGTTTGTTGGAAAAAATGTATTTTCTTTGTTTATCAAACAAGGAAGAATAAGTCACAGAAATATGCTTGAAATGATTCCCACGTGTGAGATTCTCGTTCTATTTTTATTAATAGGCTTCAACTTCAATTTATAACAAAAGTTAAATTAATAAAGAACTCGGGGATTGAGTCTGCTTTATAAAACGAGAGCTCACCATAAACAGATTACGTGATCTGGCTATTGGAAGATTAAAATAAATAATCAATGGGTTTAATAACCAAAAATGAGTTTTATTTGTTAACAAATAATAATAAAGAGAAAATGATGATGATACATGAGAGAAAAAAAAAAAGAAAACGAAGGACAGAGATGTGTGTGGACGAAAAACAATAATGAAGAATATAATAAACAAAATCAGTCAGCCATAAACAAAGACCAAAGATAAATGTGATTACGCCTTAAAGGAAACGAACAAATTATGAGAAAATATGGACATCATCATAGAGGCACGAAAAATTCATTAATGGAGAAATCAGATTGATTAAAATCATCACATTATATTAAATTGATTCTAAAAACATGAAAACGACTTAAAGAAAAGGTTTTAAATTAGAACGCAATTTCCAAAAGTTACATCTGTATTTGTCAATGATATATTTATTTAGCAAGCAATTTAGGTTCTTTCACGAAATAAACCAACTTGTCGTACAGAATAAGTCGATTCTTCTGATTGAGATACTTGTTTATTTAGTAATTCGAGTTATCCTAAGAGATAACTCGATTTATTTTATGATGACAATATTAAGTGAATTAAAATGAATTACTTCGTTGATATGTTTCCAGCAGGCAATTTTGAGTTATCGCATGAGACAAATCGATTTGCTCCTTAGGATAACTCGGATGCGTTACTGAACAATTACCTTAATGAAATGAAACGGTTGAGGTCATACAAAAATTTTAACGCTTAAATATCATATCGTGAAGCTGAAATTTGAGGATCATGAGAGAAAAACACAGGTGAAAAATTCTATTTTTCAAACGTTTATTCTTTATATGCGGCTAGTTTTTCATACTAAATCTAATAACGTTGCATAATTTCATGTACCTATATGATGGTGTCCATATTTTTCCTTCATTCATTTGTTTCCTTTAAAACATAACCACAGATAAAAGAATAATAATAGTACGAGTAGTTAGTATCAATGAGCACCATCTATTGACACTAACACAGCGATATACAGTATTTAATATAGCGTTGTATCATAAAACAAAAGTATAATAAATGATACAGAGAAAAAGTAACGAATCCTTTATGAAAATTTATCATATGTTTTCTAATTGTGGACCATTTCTGTTTCTGAATATATTGAAAATCTGTCTGTCAAACTAACCGGAATAATGATTCTTTTATCAGTCTATAAAATTTTGTTATCATTGAATCCCTTACTCAGTTGGATAAAATCAGTAAGAAAATATAAGAAAAAAGAGAATATACGAGATCTTCAACCAAAGGATTGTATGCATTTGGAAATTTTCCCGGAAACTTAATTAAGTGCTAAAAAAGCAAACTTAGCAGATATACGAAATATAATCATAAAAAGTAAACGACAATAACATCGTTTTCTAATAGGAATAAAAAATGTTGATATAGTTAAATGTGTAAAATAATTTTTAGTAGTTGAGTCAATCATGTGATTTTTATATTGATCAAGCAATGACCATTTACTTGTTATGTGAAAAGATTGAAAGATTTATATATATGCATATGCTTTACAGAGATATCCATTGCGGTTGAGAATGTTCCACTGCCACGATAGTATTTTAAAAAACTCTTTAAATTTTCAAAGTTATGGCGGATTTAAACTAGAGATGTTGCTGCTAATCGATCAGATTCTTATTATAAATAAAGAAAAATCACTTTTCAACTCGTTTTCAAGAACGTTCATACTACAATCTTGAGTCTACCCTCACCCTCAAATTGCTCTACCGCCTATGGTTGGTGCTCTTGAAAAGAAATGAGTCTTGATTAATTATTTATAGAAAAACACAAAAAGCCTCACGAAAACAAATTAGACAAAGAAATATTTTAATTATAATCTAGCCAAAATTCCGAATCCTTTATTAACTTCAACTTTGGCTTCTTTTAAAATAGCAAGAAATTCTAATCTTTCATTCATTCTTAATTCTCCATGATAGCCACGTATTTGACTATAACGCTGACTCAATTGTGTCAATGATTGCTTAATACCATTTAGATTTTTAATGACTTGTTGAAATGCCGATAATTTTTGTGAGCTTTGTGCTATAGCAGCTGCTGATTCTGTTAGGATTATTGTTCCGCCAGTAATTATTAGTACACAGTTGACTGTTGCTATGAAACCAAAAGCGACAGCAACACATGTTCCGATTAAAAATATACTAATACCTAAGCCAGATATCGATTGCATTTATAAGATCAGCTTGTGTTTCAGCATGATTAATACGTAATGTTGTACATGTTAGAAATTCTTGTGTTATCGATAACATCGATTGATATTCACCAAAAGTCTCACATACTTGATGACGCTCATTTTCTGATAGTTTTGGTAAGATAGTTTTCATTGCACCTTCAAATTCCATAAAGAAAATATGTGTAGCTGAAGTAACAGAACGTATTCCATTTGATACAGCATGCATAACATCTGGTGGAAGATAGGGAAAACAGCCATTAGATGAATCCGACTCTTGTGCATTTGCCAATACAGTGTATGACGAGCTACTTTTGTTGAATATCTGTTCAGCCATGACGTATTAAGGTGTATTGTGATATATATTTTATAACTAGACAAAAAGTATTTTTTTGCCGTTTTCTTCTTTTTTTTTATACCAACGTAATATAAATCATGCCACCCATATGGTTGAAAATTTCTGACGTTTTTTCTTCCTATTCTAGTGATGCATTAGTTTTTTCTGCTTTATTTTAACTCAAGAGAAAATACTAAGTGATAACCCATGTAGCCAATAGTGGATGAATAATGGAAAATTTTTTTGATTATTTTTCATAATACATTATTATAAATAATGATGGAATATTTCATATACCATTATTATTCAATACTTTTGAGTCATATAGAAATTATTTTTCTAGCACGTCTATAGATGAAACCAGATAATAAAAATGAAGCGCATCCTTGAAACCATTTCGTACTTTTCGTGTTCGATAGAAAATTTCCTGCTCCTTCAAACACTATAAAATTCATAACTAATATACATTTCCAAATAAAATAAGGTAAGAAAGAAAATGAATACTCGCATAAAGACTTTGCGGTTTCTGTATGAACTTGTCGAAAATATTTTGGCCAACAGCAATAATTGGTGTTTTTTATGTACTCATTAAAAAACACTTTTTTTACGTCATTTTTTGTGCAAAAAATCGGATGACTATCAGTCTTAGAAAAGTGGTTAGAGAATTCTTTCCAGTTAGGTTTCGGTGGGTCTTCATCTTCTCTTTCTAATGGTGAAAACCGTAGCTCTCCATCTTGTTCCTATCGAAAGCTATTCAAAAAATATCCACCCGTCTTGTTTTTCTGAATGGGCCTTAGTTAGTCGGGTTTTTAATGGAAACCGACAGCTGGATATCGTTGAATTCTGTCGAAATTCAACTGTTGGATCTTATATTTAAGTTTTTAGTGCAAGAATAGTAGTTCTTATAAGAAATGATATAGAATTAAGAACTTTTCCTAACCATGATAGATTCAACTTAAAACATGATCTAAAACTTGTATATTTTCAGCTATCATTAGAGAAATATGAGACCAATGAAACATCCATGATTTTTTTATAAATATTTTCCCTCAAAGTGACTTATAATGCTCACAATTTGACTTGATTGTATTACTAAAAGGCTTACGACATCTTTCTGCATGGGGTCGGCAATGAAGTAATTAGAAATATTATGTAGACAAATTGGTTTCGTATACGTGTCTGTCCTTTAGAACTCGAAGTATTCTGACTAACATATCTAAAAAATTGTTTGACAAAGTATATTCTGATTTCAAACAAAACGAAAGTACTAAATTAGCTGCTGTGTTAGCAATGGCCTCCACAGCTATTGTAACAAATTGAAATAACGCATTCCCCAATAACCTAACAGGAAGTTAGTTGGATCAGTTTCAATAAAACCATCTCCATCATCCAAATCGTAGACTCCTTGGTTCAAATTTTTACTAGATCGTTCATCTGGAGGTAATAAATGCAACGACTTGAGTGGACGAAAACATTGAGCAGCTACGTTGATTTGTACATCCAAGCGATCACTATTAAATTGTGGCCATTGAATCAATTCCAATGGCCAACGCTGCATATACCATACAGCATCATTTGATAAAGAATTGCAATCATGTCGAGAAGTTCTCATATCCAATCCATGATGTTTGTTAGATGTATTTCGAGATTGATTGACTTGATCACTGGCATAGCAATAGATAAAGTTAAAGAATGGTGTTTTTTCCATTATTTTGTAATTGAATGAAAGATCTAATCCTATTTTCATGTATTCCCATAAATCATCAATTACTGATTGTGCCCGTGCCTTTTGAACCGCAGATAAACTAGTCGAATAAGCAATTGTGTGGAATGCATAGACTAGGTTAAAATAAGACAAATAGGCCATTTGATCATAATCAAAAGCCTCTACAGCATATTCAAAAACACTAGCACAAACAGCAATCATCTTCTGATTAATAAGATTGACATTATATTGATAGGAATCAATAAGAAGATTGGCACCATTGAGAAAACGCTCATCACCACTGTAACCGTATGTTTGAAGTAGGTAGGCCAGTATCTGAAGACTGTTTATACCTCGATCTTCTTGATAGCGACTATCATTATTTATTTGAATAGGATTCCAATAGCCCCATGTAGTACGATTGTGGTTCTCGCCAACTAAATACCAATCATGAGTCAGGATATGATTGGTAATATTGAAAATGAGTGTGTAAGCTCTTTTTCGTTCGTCATCGTTGCTAGCTAATAAGTCATGCACGAGAGGAAATACGAACTCATGACCACAAATTTCATCAGACGATGTATCACCCTCAAACTGAAGATCTGGATAAACAGGAGAAGGATACCATGGAAAATTAGAGGGAAAGTCGCTGCGCTTAGCGAATGAACGAGCAGGATAACCAGGAATACCTGCCAAAAATGTAAACAAAGCATAAATTAATCAAAATTACCAATAAACTTTGTTGACGTCAATACATTACTTGTAATTTTATTGAGGAGTTCCATTGCTTCAAAGTGCTTCCAAGCTTGTGCTTTGACTCTTACGTCTTGCGTTACGACATAGCGAAAGGTCTGACTAGCTAGATACATTGAAGTCCATTCACCATCATTATCATCTGATTGTTTGATGCAAGTACGACTATCGCCCCATGATGACATAGAACAGTCAGATACAAACCCATTTTTATCATGTCTTCCTGGTTGATCGAGGAACTTTTGAAAGTGTTCTGCTTTCTGTGCCAATGTCCACATCTCAAAACGAAGAACAGAGAGACCTTTGGTTGTAATTGCTACTGCAGCACTGCCCAGATTAGGAGATGCATCACTGTGACGACTCAGAACAGCCAACGAAGATACATTAACTAATGATTCACGATTTGGCATATATCTGGCACTATTGAATACACGCCAAGCATTAATGTCACTACTGTTTGAATCAAAACGCATCACCCCACGTACAGCACCCAGCCATACACGACTATCAGGTAACGTCGATTTGCTAACACTTAGAGTGGTAATGTTTGCAAATGGAAGATGACCAATATCTGATCCAGGATTAGAGATTTGTCCTGCCAATCGAGAAAAGAACCAATGAAGACGTCCTGTTGACATAATAATTGGTGAAAGAAGAGTTATTCCTGTACTTTGACCAATCCACAATTTGTCTTGCACGTCATTATATGCCAGAGAAGTGATGGGTGCATCAATAAGTCCTGTGATATGTTCAAAACGCCAACCTTCATTACCAACACTGTAAGAGTGAGTCCAAAGTTTTGTCTCCGTACCAGCAAATATTGTTTCCCGTTTGGAACTCCATGCCAAAGAAGAAACTGATACATTGATCTCATTGAGAAATGGAGTAATCATAAATGTCGATAAATCCAATCCGTGCAGTCCCGAATCAGTAGCAATATACAACCATCCTCTCACTCCCAAATCCTCCACAAATAAACCGTCTGTGATCTTAGTAGTATTCATAAGAGTAGAAGGAAAAACTATGGTTTGTATAACTCTGCATGAACTAGCATTGGATTGGTTACACAGAATTAATTTCACACTATCAGGTGAGATGAGTGCGGCTGTGTATTCTAAAGCAGTATATTCATTATGTGATGTGACCAAAAGACTGGTATTGCTTTTTATGTCAATATCAGATAAAACTATTAAAGTACCATTGGCAGACAAAGACATCCAATTCATTTGCAATGTCAAAGTTTGTGAATCTGCTTCGTCTATTGTGTTAATAGATTGAGTCAGTAACCAAACGCCTTCGGCAGCTTGGGAATGATAACGCGGTAATGGAGCAGCCTGCCATACATTTTGGATATTATTGAGAACAGGCCAAGCAGTCGATTCATTGGCAAATGGCGCAAACAGGTAACGTTCAGCAATGACTTGCTCAAACTTATTATCTGGAATAGGTGTTGGTATTATCGTCAAAGTATCAACGAAAGATTTATGTCTTGCTGAGAATGGGTCATTAACCATTATTAAACAGGCAAGAGACCAAATAAACATTGACCACATTGTATCGTTTTATAATCAGAAATGTGCAAAAAAAAACGAAAATAAAAGAACAACTTATATGTGAACTAGTGTAATTATTACCCTGACCATGTATGTTATAATCACATTAAGATAACGATATCTTATGTATACTATGCACGTTTAACACATACTGAATGTTTGAAGGTAAGTTAAAAATTATCATGATAAACAGTCTGACATCACACTATTACCTTTTTTTTTAAATTTCTTACGAGTTTCTTGTTAAGATGACTTGCATATAAAAAAATGTCTTTGCAAAATCAAAAGATAAAATTTTGGTAGAGTTTAAAAGCTATGTTCGTACAAAATTTCTCAGGTGGTAGATAGGACTACACAGCTCCAGGACCTATTCTCCCAGTGTTAATAAGCTACTTTTCATCTTTTCAAAGAGTAAACATAAATGCTACGAAGTACTAACTGATCAAGACGAATATTAGTATCTGTATTAGGGTTCGAGAAACCGATTAGAGATTCGGATTCCTTGCTGTCGAATGCCTTTGATCCAACTTTAACAAAATAATCTTATTTTTGAAAAATAGCCTTTCCTTAGTGAAATGACTAGGCCCATAAATTTCAAAACTTGTAGCTTTAATTATTTCATTAGGAAAAGACCTTTTTTTAAAAATAACGTTATCTTTTAAAGTTTGATCAACAGTTTTTGGGATCGACAAGTCCGAATGTATCTTGCGTTTATTTATTGAAGAATAATTTGAGCATCATGCGAGCACACTTATTAATTGAGTGTCTTTATTGTATTTAAGTTATTTTTGCAATAGATAAATGCAAGGAAGTAGACAAATATATAGAAAGATAGAGAGTTTCAAATGCTATTATAATACATTATATGTTATTACAATCTATATTTGTCGAAAAAGTTCATGTCGGGCGTGTTAGTTGCACGTAGGTGAAGTTAGCCTCATATTCGAGTAAATCCAGCCAAGATTCGCCCAGGAAGCTGCTCCAACTGTTCCATAGTAGAATTCGACGAGCTCTATCGATTGGTAACCTTGAATTTTCTATAAATCATATCATTCGTAAAAAAATTCCAAAATACCTATATTTCCTTAGACAAATCTGAACTCATATAAATCAAATATTTTAAAGAATATTCGCCAAAATTGAATTCATCGGCTCTTGATTAGAAAATGAGTTCAAATAAATACACTATTTTCATGAAATTAATTAATATTAAAAAGCCAATGTTGATTTTCCATTCTTTTCGTAATTTTCGAAAATCAAGTTGAATTTTTATAAATTAAAAAATCAAGCATTTTCTAATAAATAGAAATTCAAAAACATTTACAGTGTAATTCTTATATCGATTTCCTTTCTTTTTGTATCTTTGGAAATAAGAGTCTTCTTCATCTTTTATAATCAATGAGATGGTCAAGACGATGTATTGAGTCAAATCTTACAAGCAATCAAACTTTATCATCAATTAATTTAATATTTGATCTCCGAGAACATTTTATGAAGAAAGACAAAAGATTTCGTTTGTTTGCATTATCAATTTATTCAACATGAAGTAAATCGTACAGTTAATCGACACAGTCAGTATAATGAGACAATATCGAAAAACAAAAATAAAGTAGAATAAAGATTCAATTTCAAATGAAAAGATATACATTTGTCTGCATGGTATCGACGTATAAAAATTCATTATGGATTTGACCTAATAGAAGCTTAAATATATCAAAATATAAAAATGATAAAAAACATCGTTTTGTTTTAATGATCATTCCAATGGATATGATCACTTCGTATTGACAATCCAATCTACCGATTTATTGACTATTCTCAATAGAATTTTGTTATAAAAAGTATTTTATGTTCAATTCCTCTATCAGAAATACTTGTAAATACTTCATATATAGAACACTGTTGCAAAGAAATAAAATTTCCGAAGAGAAACAGAAAGACAACGAAAGAGTCTCTCATGTAAATTGCATCGTTTCGCTTAGACTGACGTTGATTGGTAAACGATGGCTTCTTTCAATTTATCTTTTCAGGGCTGAATTAATTCACATTCACAAGGCTTTTCAACAGAAACACAACTCCACGAATCGATTGATCAGAATATCTTTCTCCATCTCCTGTTTCTATACCCAAACCAGCTAACAATGTGAATGGTAATACGAGGGAATCACTGTTTTCAAAATTTCTCACAAAAAAAATAAGCTATGCAAAATCCAAGGTTACCAATCGATAGAGCTCGTAGAATTCTACTCTGGAACAGCTTCCTGGACGAATCTTGGCTAGATTTACTCGAATATGAGGCTAACTTCACCTACGTGAAACAAAGCATCTATCTTAAGGAGACGGAGCGGTATGACAAGGCGAGTTGCAGATCTCTGCTCGACAAGCTCTATTGAACCATCTAAAAACATTCAAGAAAAAGTGATTATTCCCTTTTTGACTTTCTGACGCTTTAGTTGTTTATGCCAACAAAAGTGTAAAATTTCTTAAGTTTGACGTTAAAAAGTTTTGAGAACTCTTACTGTTTAGTATCAATAAATCCTGTTTTCGACGAGGTTTCATTTGGTATAAAATTCATTAGGTACTTAGGTACTCTATTTGAATTTGTAGAGTTACCCTTTGAAACAATATTGTTTCCAATCGTGTAAAATGTTCACGGTTAATTTTTATTTTTTGCAACGCGTATTTCTAAACTTATAACTTTCTTATTATATGAGTTAGGCAGAATCAGTTATAGGCCGTTTTGTAGAGTGCATTTGACTGCATCTTTCTATCATACAGACAAATTTTAAAATATGTGTTTTAATATAAAGAAATTCGTTATACAAATCGAGTCAGAACTTCTGGGCCACCCTTTATTCTAATGGTTCCGCCGCATATGATGATGTCAGACACCGTTTCTATTTCAAGATATCCAACACTCTGTAAATTCTCATAAGAAAATGTTAACGATAAGAAAGCTTGAACCATTTTTTGTTACCATAACTTTTGAAAGGCGTAGGTTCTGATTTCGTATATTATTCGTTTAGGAGCGGAAAAATTCTAATATAAAAGGTGTTATCTTGTTCTATAAAGACATCCGTCTATTACGATGGATAACAAGCGTCCTCTCATGGAAATTCATACAAATAGCCATGAGAGCTTAGCACAAAACAATGAAATCAATTAGAATTAGAATTGCACAATTCACCATTTCCTTATTTACGGAATGGAATATTGACGAACATACGAAAAACACCGAGCAAAAACGAGGAAAAAGGGGAGTATTCTCATGTCAGTATTCAAGGAAATTTTTATTGTCACACTCAATGAAACAAAATGGGAAGAAACTCAATAATGAATGTGGAGGCGAGAGAACAACACTTTCATTGCTATTAATTACGTGCCAATTGCAATTTATCTTTTTTTAGGTTTTGTACTTTCGACATTTGCGTTTTAATTTTAGTATTGTAAGAAGTTTTATCTTGTGTGTGAGTATATTGGAGACTACTCAATTCATCTCGCACAGAGACATTCTATATAGCTTTCAGTTCAATCTCACATTTCAATTCAGATTGAAGTTTACTCAAGCAATGGTTTTATTGAATGAAAATAAAAAATAGAGAACGATAATTTTGATTGTTATACAGTGATCAATAATGATGAAAATATATTGTTGATTTGAAAGATTCAATAGAGTTTTTATGAATATTAATTTTATATCAGTATGAGTATCGTCGATGTACTTCTCTTCTGTTCCATGCATTAAGTGTAATTGATCGTGGATATTTGACATCCATCAATGTCTTCAGATCGATCTGTAGCTCTCTGACAGAAGTCGAAGCATTATATTGCTGCAATACTATGAATTTTCTATCGATGTGTTCATCATTGTTATCTCGTAGATGAAATTGCTGCCATGAATTTTGGATACGATGGAAGAATGGTGCGATCAAGAGTTTTACTATAAGAAAAGTTAAGGCAAAGAGTTCGATGACCAACGATGTGAAGAGAAACATATGAAAGATAGCTTGATGGGTTCGTACAATTGGTTCTTGAATATTTTTGATATAGGACGGACGTTCATCAACTACAATCTGAACGATAGTAAGTGCAGAGATGTATCGTAAATAGTTGCCAAATTGTGCATAGTATGCTTCTTCCGATAATGTTACACCACCGAAGGTCGGTACCCACAAGCCAGAATATACAGTCGGATCTGTGCTGGCCATTGTTTTTGTCATATTAATATTTTTAGTGAGTATGATCGGGATACGAGATGCACGGCCTAACGTTTGATTGGGTGTCCAAAAAAATTCACAAAAATCGAGTTCACGTACTGTATAAGTCGCATCTGTGAAGCCAGCAGCACGAAGACATACGCGAATACCACCTACCCAGTGAGGACCTGTCAGATTGAGCTGCACAGTCGCGTAATGCTGTGGTAGAGTGACTGTCACCGACGTTGTAGCATGTGATGTTGACTGTGCACATAAAGTTTTTATAGTGGCGTAGCTTGCTCCAATTCGATTCTCTTGTGCAGCTACATCAGCACACATGAACCCCGTATTAACCAGGTCTACCGTTAGGACGAAGACTTGATCATCAAGATAGGTGAATATCGGCCGGGCATCGATTGATTTCGGAAGCGAGAGAAGTTCGAGACCGGTAGCAAATTTTGAATTGACTAATTTTCGATCGCATGCAAAATTAGCTGGTCCAGAGGCATCTTCGATAGGGTAACGATTGAGAAACGAAATAGAAAACCAATATGAAAACGCAAGAAGAATAACTATGGGAAATGTGGCTAAGCCGCCAATCCATAATTTGCCTTCGCCGATCAGATCGGTGTGTTTGAACAGTTTTTTAGCTCTTGTTCGATGGTGTTTTCCATATTTACATTTACATAGTTTGATTACAGTCATGAGCATCCAAATGGAAAAAGAAAGTGCACCGACTATCAATGCCCAGAACACAGGTGAAATAATCAAACAGTGTGGATCCGAACTAATTTGAAACACATTCTGCAAGAGAATATCTTCGATATCCGTCGTATCAGCCGACTCAGGATATGCCGTTGCTTGACTATAGGAACGTATTGTACTCAGATCGATATCAATGAGTGAGGCGAGTGGACAGAATGAGGTAGAAGAATTATCAGAGCATGAAATACACGTAGTCACACCGCTCGATAGTGTCCCTGGATTTCGAGTTCGAGAGGGACAGATTGAACAAGGACCTAGACCGGATTCATTTTTATAAGTGCCACCGATGCATGGTATAGACGAGTAGTAGAAAACGAATGCGCGGGCGGTCGTGTCTATCCACGCCGAAGCATAGCCAGAAGGAGCAGCTGGCATGATTAAGACATCACTGCGACCGGTGAGTAGAGCCATATTTCCTTTAGCGGTAATGACTAAGCGAACTAAATGCGGCCTGGATAATCGTTTGCCTATTATCTGTTGACTATTTGGGAATGTGTAGAGAGCAGAGGTCATTGATACCGAATTCTCATTGTAAACGAACACTTGTGAATTGGACCAGGGCGTTCGGAAACTATTATAAGCCAATATAGCAATCGTACTATCGTCCACCCAATCTACTGACCGTCCAAATGAAGACGATATCTTATGAGATGTTGTGTGTACGTATATCACCATCAATGAAGTTCCATTATTTGTGAGCATTATGACTGAATCCAAACGGGGTATTCCGACAAGTATTTTTTGACCTCGAATAGCGACTGACATTTCATACAATTCACTGTAAGAGACAACATTTGAGGGCATCAAAAAGGAGTCTTCAAATTGAAGTGTTTCACACGATAGACTTGCCAGTGAAACAAGATCGACAAGACATCCAAGAGCTGCATAGCTATTTTTATTGACTATGGGTGAACCATAACCAGTTATCACTGCCCATGAATCTGTCAGATCGAACGCGTGAGGAACGAAGCCTAGCGATGGCCAGAGCGTATCCAAGGTCAGATTCTGATCAATTTTATTCTTGGCAATATCGAATTTGAACATGAATAAATCAGTGAATCCGTAGGCAAAAGTACCCGAAGGACTGACATCAAGTAGAAAATATTCTTGGGGTTTGTTTGGTTCACTCACCAACGTTATCTGAGACTTTGTTTTGCATGTCGATCTCGATATGGTGATAAGACAAATAAATGGTGTCGATGTCGTCATCATTTCGCCCGAGAAGAGAAATATGAATGTATCATTATTAACTACACCGGCTGCGGCGACGCTGTGAACGAAATGGTCGGTAGACAAATATTTCATATTGCATCGTTTTCGTTCCGTCGATTTCGAACTATTGAATGGATTCATGACAATGACGAAATTGGAAAAAGCATTGGATGCCTCAACAAGAAGTAGATCGTTGGCAGACATTTTGGTACCCCTTCCAACATTGTTTCGATCATATCGACACTTCGAAGGATGCCACGCGAGTCCAAGAATAAGAGTTATCAAGAAGAGCATCTGTTTAGCGCACTTGGATGTATCTATCTGATTAGAATTATCTACAATTTAAATATTAATTAGTTTTAAGAGGTATATCTATGGAATATCGTCAGATCGAAATATTGACCACGAATAAATCCAGTGAAAGTTTCAGAATTTGTAGAGGTTTTTGTCATAATTATTTTTCTAACAATTTGTTGAAATTTGATTCTCTTTTCAAACAGATACAGATCAAATATTGTTAACGGATTTTGCGCTTTTTGCAAGTCCTCTACAACAATAGACTATTTATCGAAAGATCTTAATAGTTTTGAGAATGTACAGAACGTGTGTTTTTCGTTGTCCATCTATAGTGATTCTTCTAGTATTTCTTGTAGTTATTGTGATCGTATACTTTGCTTCAAACACTTTTTTCTTGGCTATCATAAACATTAAAATTAATGTTTTTTGATTATTTACTAAAAGATCTATCGTTCATATAGACGCGAAGTGTTGTCATATTATGATACTATTAAGAAAGAAGTTCACTATATAAACATCTTTGTTATGTCTATCATCAAACAATATTTATAAAAACAAATATTGTACTTTAGAAAAAAATGTGTTGTTTTTAATGGATAATAATATAAAGGACATAAAATACATTGATATTATTTGATTTGTATCTTTATGAAGATAGAGTCGAATATTGAATAATTTCTTACTAAAGTAATGAGTGTAACAAGGTCTACATATTCTAAAAGTTTCAGTAAATTCCTAGCTGGTCGTCGAACTGTTCATTTATTTTAATCAGAAATTTTACTGTAAAATATCTATGACCGTCATTCTTTTGGAAATTATAGTTGGAAGTAATAAGTGATTATTACACGTTGTAGGGTAAATTTCACTCTATCAAACTGGTAGTAACAGTATTATGGTTCCCCTCAATTCTCCGATCAATTTAATCATTCACTTACCAATAACGAATAACTTTTATTTAAAAAGATAATTTTCAACTCGAATCAACGTTTATTCGGTATCTCACAACCTGGAGACAGTTTTTAGAAATTGTTGGATTTTTTTTGGATAATGTTATGAAGAACTTTGTAGTCTCTACCTATGAATGGTATCTAAAACTTTTTCGAATCTATCAGAGGGCGGGGGGGGGGGACATTCAATATCCTTAATAACGAACCGTCCATGAATATTGTTGTTTGACTCAATATAAGACAAAAACTGATATTAATTTTATTAATTTAATTAGCTGAAATCTCTTTTCGCAAGTTTATTTTGTATAACATGAAAAATGAATTTTTTTATGATTTTTACAGATCCATAGAATTAAATGTGATAATCATGAATACCACATTCTTTTCTATATAAGCCGTGTAGTAACGAACATCTTGGGGATTTTAGAAAAACAAAAAAAAATCACCAGTTTTTGTCCTAGAAGAACATTAATGTTTGTGTGTGTGTGACTCAATTGATGTAGAATTTTTTTTTCTCTATCATAATATACACGACGGTTTTGAAGATGAGAATCTTTTAAAATAGTTGATCGATAAGGTAGTATTTACTCTACATCACTGAATTAATGAGATTTTTACATACGAAGCGTATGGAATAAAAGGTGGTGGAGAACTGTTTAAAATAGATTCTGACGATTAATCGATGAATTCTTCAAAATGATTTTAACTTCTAATCTAGAACGGTTGTGTGATTATAGTCAATATCAATACGAATCAGTAATATTTGTATTGTCACTTCGATAATAAACGTTTACCCGAGTTAATAATTATCTTTAGAAAAAAAACTAAAAGTTATTTCTTATTTATAAGAAATGACTTTTTTGTTATTGTTATTAATAACAAAAAGATAAAAGTAACTTCACACGTGTAGCACAATATGAATCCTAATACAATTTCTCACGAGAAATCTACATATATAATTGATTTTCTATTCGTACTATGTTAGATAAAATTATGATTCATTTTTCTATATAAGCTTTCAGTACAATTCCTGCGGGATTAAAAATGTGAAACACGATGAAATTTGCTATATTCTGAATAAATAGAATCAGTAGTACACATCATTTTTTTCGAAGTACAATATACTTCTATAGTCAGTATGAATTGCAAATAAAGGATAGGTATTAAAAACTTTATTGTGTTTCTTAAATAGCATAGAACATATATAACGATAGGAACAAAAACAACGATATAAGAAGAAATGAGTTTCAAGGTAATCTCGAAATAAAACATATTATATTGTGTGGATGTTGATCGACGGACCACAATTTATGTTCGAGAAGCATGTATCCATGGTGAACGACATCATAATCTGAATTTTAAATTTTATTATTTAATGTTATGTAAAAGGTGACAATAAAATAAATTAATTTGTTGACATTTCGGCACAAAATTGTCTTTGATCAGAATGTGATAGTCTATTGCACGCATATGATCTTAACATTATATATATTTTTTCTTTTTCTCTTTCTTAGATTGATGATAGTGGTACGGATGAGGACAAGACGGTAATACTGGTAAGGAACGACAGCTAGGCGTTCTCATTCGTGCCACTATCATCAATCTAAGAAAGAGAAAAAGAAAAAATATATATAATGTTAAGATCATATGTGTGCAATAGACTATCACGTTCTGATCAAGGACAATTTTGTGCCGAAATGTCAACAAATTAATTTATTTTATTGTCACCTTTTACATAACATTAAATAATAAAAATTAAAGTTAATTAATATTTGAATTAATTATAAATAAATATACATTTAAACTTAATCTTACTATGTTTTGACTCTAATAACAAGTTTATTGTAGAGTAATATTATCGCTATTATATTTAACTTTCTTAACTTATTTTTTTTTGACACTACCCTAGCCTATTGGTCATGATCTGTGACGGCCCATAATAACTTGTATTCGATGATCGTTGACCCATGTCTGTCACGTCTGTGGGCAGGGGGGGGGGTCCAAATTTCTACCCTTAAACATTTCAATACTCTCTTTTAGATCGTGTTTCACAAAAATTTGATGATTTTTGTTACAAAAGTCATGAAATATATTAATAGTATTTCATATTTATTTGTATGAAAATCGAATAAAATTCTAACAAATTTGTAACCAAGATGATCATTGCAAAAATTTCTACAAACCCTTAAATTATGTTTTTTTCTTTTCTTTTTATGATTCTTTAAAGTGCCATTTATTTGTATATGAATGGGTTTGTGAACATACGTTCCTAAATGTAAATCGTATGGAAGAAAGAAAAAAGACATAAACCAGAAAGAAGCTAAACGAGATAAGATGGTATAATGGATAATCTATAATATATATAAGAGAAAGAGAGAAAATAAATAAACACAATGAAAGAATATGCACGTTTTGTTATCTCGCATGGAAAAGGAAAGATTAACGATTTTGTTTTTTTTTCGTAAAATACGATTTTTGACAAAAAATTTTAAATCGCTAATTATCATTAACGAAACTTTTTAATATTAGAAGACAAGTAGATATAATTCTAGTCTAATTTATGTTCGTTCATCAATCTAAAACAGACTAACCTGTATATCTACGAATAGAAGAATTGATTGACAATGTTTCGACTAAATGATTAGTTTCATTAATAAATAACCAAACTTAAAAAATGAGATGACCATGCAGATCAAGATGTATTCAGATTTCCTAAAAAGGAAATTACGGAAACACACAGAAAAGTATCTTTGAAAATTTTGAAAATAGCGGAGCTTTCAGAGATATCACTTTCTGTTAGACAAAAAGATTTGATTATCGAATGGCAGACTCAAAAACTCGAATTTCTCTCATCTATATTAACGTATTCGATTTCTATAGATGTCGTTTTAATAAGGATTCCAATTAGCAAACACAGGAACAAATTGCTCGAATTTTTTTTAATGTATTTTTCGTATCATCTCGAAAGAATTTTGAACAAAATTTTCTCGATAAAAACAAATGCTACGATATGAAAGAAGAAACGATTTTTTGAAACATCGTTGATAAATCTAAGTAATGAAGAAATGAACAACATTAAGAATTTTAAAAACATATTGAAAAATTCTTTATGTAAAATTTTACTTTTTTGTCTTCTATTACTAATCCGTTTAACGAATAAACAGAAAAGATTAATTCAAACAAAAAGGTTGTTTGAAGCATTTGGACTAGTCTCGAGGTAGATATATATGACAGTTTAGGCTAGTTAGAGTCGCTTGATTTGTAATTATCTGACAGATGAACGGAAGAGTCACTTTATGATTTAGACGATATAAACTGACGACGATTCATCTCTATATCATGGTCTGACGTCAGATATAGAACAATGTCGGGTTGAGTGATCAAATCCATTCTTTACTTCTGTTCTACGAACTAGCTCAGATCAGATCTGGAGAACCTACCGTAGTTTCCCATTTGCTCAACTTTTATAAACGTAGGAGTCAGAATATCTTTTTATCAAAAATGTATATTAAAGAAAATAATTCTGTTCTTTTGTCATTTGATGAGTTTATTATACAATGAATAAGGAGAAATCATAAAAGATTAGGATTATTGTTGTTCACTCTATTCAATCGTAGATGTAATTCGATGGTGATGGAAATCTTCTCAATCGACTGATGACTAATGACTACAACCGAAACAATACAAAGAATAAAAAGAAGAGAATAACTGCTTGTCTTAATACTAATAATTAAATTTCTGCCTGAAAACTGTTTCAGTATGACTCAGCTATATCTTATGTTTCCTCTTTCTGTTGTTTTCTATCGTGCATAGATGACGCGTATAACGTACACGTCTTTTTTTTTCTTTTCTTTTCTTTGTTCTCAGGTATTTTCTTAAACATTTTGTCTTTTTGATGTAATTCATATATTTTTCCTCTCCTAATGTTTTTTTTTCCAAGTGTGTTTAATTTTCTCTAGCTCATTCATATACAGTCAATATTCCTAATAAGAACAGATTTTTCAGATGTCTCCGTATTTTCTTTATAGCTACAATTTAACGTACCTCGAGCCAAGGAACATTTTATCATCAGTTCTTATAAGGAACACTTTTTTCATATGTTTATTATTATTGAGAATAGCGCTCATAATAAAAACAAATTCAATTAATTCCAAACTATTGCTAATTACTATTCTCAGATAATTATCTAATTTCTACATCGTTCGATAGAGCAGATATTTCTACACTTAAGTATCTAAAAATTATTTTTTTTTATGATGAGAAATAACTGAATAATGAAGAAAATACGGAGACATCTGAAAAATCTGTTCTTATTAGGAACATTGATTGTATATAAAGTTATCGTTTGAAAACAAGATATTTCATCATCAATTTATTTAGAGCATCTGCCATTAATATCTGAAAATTTCTCGGAGAAGTCCGTTATTAAAATGTAGATATTTTTATCAATAATCTGTTTATATATATAGATAAATCTCTACACAGATACATCAACATTAATCTTCAATGTTCTTTTTTTTATAATCTAACTGACTTACAAGATAAAAATAAAATACTTACATATTGATTGAAATGAACAGGAAACTGATAATTAATTCTAAGAATTTTCAATGTTTATCAACAAATATGTTAAGATAAATGAATTTTCTTTCTCTTTATATTCTGTTTTTTTTCATTTCTTGTTTCACATATGGTTATCAGGAGAGTAATTGTTGATTCTCATAGACATCTTGAAAACGAGAATAATTATTGATTATCATACTCATACTAAAAACGAGAACAATTACTTATATTTATATGCTTGTAGAAAAAGCAATTTCATTTTTCTAACACACCCGAAAAGCTGTCTGTAAACATTTTTATCGCGGATATCTTTAAAAAAATTGAATTCAAATAGATTTTTCTTTGTAGAGATTCAACTACCAAAAATAATGTTGACATAAATTGTGAAACTTGTGCAACACTAACGAGGGACGTACCCCAAGTGAATTCGGATTTTTTGCATAATGTAAACCTCAGTGAGATATAAAAATCTTCAAAAGGATAAGGACCCATAGGACTTTCTTCCAGAATTATAGCCTTTTTACTGGAATACCTCAAATTTTAGAGGAAAATCAAATGGCTTTTGCTATAAGCACATAAATATAAGTCTGCGAAACATATTCTTGCAAGCTAGAAACTATACTGTATTTAGCTTGATATCAACTTCTGTTCAAATACAATAGAGTCTCACTTTTGCAACACTCGTTATCTACAAGAAATAAAATGAAAATAGTCAATTTATTATATTAAAATAATATGAGCGTGCTCAACCATATGGTACTCCATAGGAAATAATATTACTTTAGGAAGAAGTATATAATGAATTTTATATCAAATGAAAGCTTGTTAAAAATTGAATTTATTGATACTAAATAGTAAAACTTTGTGTTGTTGAACTTAAATTAAATTAAAAAAAGTGTTGATATTTCATAGAAAAAGTTTGTCTTTCTTTCTTATGAGAGATTATGAATTGCACAATAATATGTAAACATGGAAAAATTCTAATTTCTTTATTTTTCTTCGACTTATTCATGTGAACATCTAGAAAAGAGAACAAGTTGAAGAGAAAACAAATAAAGTTATTATTAAATCTATTTTATCGATTGATAATTAGAATTTATTCTTCTATTGATAAACTTGAATATTGTTTTTTCAAATTTAACTTACGTGTAATTATAAAATATATCTGCTGCTTCCAAAATACACGCTGCCGTACACTTTCTCCAAAAAACAGAGTGTATGATGTACATTTTAAGGAAGAAATTTACACTTACCTTCTTATATATACAAAACTATTTTTAATTTCGAAAAATATCTTTTAACTATATATAGATAGTGATCTATCAGATAAAGATTGTATGTATATTTAATCAGAAAATAAAAACAGTTGTATTGGGTAGTGAAAAAGTTCTACATTAATTTTTTTTTTTGGTTTCAAATTAAAAAGGAAATATGAGATGAAAAATCTATGTGTATGTCTATCTAATAACGAAAAAGAATAGTGTATAGGATATTTGTGCAGAGAGTATGAAATTAAAAAATAAAATAAATGCAGAACTTTCACATCATTTGTTATTTCATTTCTTTACATTCTATAAAATTTCATTTTTGTACACTATGGCGTATTTTGTCTAAGGTAACAAAATGTACATATACACTTTATCTATATAAAACAAAGTGTACTGTACATCTTGTTTTAGATTTTCATTGAAAACACTGTTTGATGCTACTCCATCATCATCAAAAATTGTCGAATTTTTCTCTTCTTTAAATATACCATTGGCATCTTCCATTGCATTGTGCTTTGATGAGTATAGATCATATCGAATCAGATGAAACAAATACATTTTTTTTTGAAAAGTTCAAGAAGATTTACAATTATGTCAGCTATACGTTCGTATCTTTTAATTTATCATTTTCTTCTATTATATTTAAAAAGTTATTTGGAATTATTACAATCCTTAGTGATCAATTAAAAAGTATTTCGTTTTTTTTTGGTACTTGAACATAAAAATGTTTTCCTATATGATTTCTTTCAACGTCCATCGCTCGATTATGTCCGAAGTGAATATCTGATATCTTCAGTAATACAACAGATATCAGATTTAAGAAATGAACAATCATTTGATTCTATGTATGATCAAACTATAGAATCTTGTAGGTTAAATAATATTGATTTAGTTGAGCAATACAGACCACGTTGAACAACAGCTATTGCAATTCGATTTCAGAATTGTATAATATCATTCACACTTGGTCAACATGAAGTATTATCAACATCATTTGATTTCTGTGAAAAATTATTCTATCCATTAATCGATTGTATTGAAAGATCGATTTTCTGCCAAGACACTATCATTATTAAAAAGTGTTTCTACAGTTTATTCAGAAAGCACGAATTTTCTTAATTCTAATGATATTGAAATGTTTTCGGATCATATAGATAGTGATTTGCATGCAATTGAAACTGAATTTTTAAATGAATTATTACCGTTTTCAGATGCATTTCGAAATACCATTCGAATGATAAAAGCTGCAATAACAATGTCTGTATCACAAGTTATATATGAAAGAAGTTTTTCGAAGATGAAACTCATAAGAACATGTACGAGAAATTCAATGAATGATGATCGCCTTAGTCATTTGACATTGATTTTGAGAAAGTGATAAATGCTTTTGCAAATAATCACAACAACAGTAGATTAAATGTATACGATTAATTAGTTCAGGAAAAATGTATTTGTTATATTTCCGAAGATCTCAAATTAGGTAGGCTCAGTCCACCTTGCAATAAAATCCTGGCGGCCCTGCTGTATCTTTTTTTTTGCATTAAAAAATGATTCGTGGCTCTCGTTGAAAACTACACAAGTTTCAAAAAAAATGCCTTTGACATAAAATCTACTCATATGAACGCAACTGATCCAATTAAATATTCTTAATTTGAATAGATCTAAAGTAACAAATTCGTTTGCATACATTAGGTTCTCAAGCAAACAGTCATTAAAAAACAACGTTTTTCTCAAAAACCTATGAAAAAGTCTCGTTTTCAGGCGTAAAGATATCGTTTATTTTAATGCTTAAATGATTAAGATATTGATTTAAAAAATTGAAAATAATTAGTTATTATTATACGCATAAGAATATGTTTTGTCACTAATCTTTCCGCCTTAAAACTCATTTTTCAAGAGTAGTGCCTGCTTGCGTACAAAGAACATATAAAAAATGTATAAAGCTCTTCTAAAAACGGAAAATAATGGAGTAAAATATTCCTCAAAAGACAAGCGTTCTATCGAAAATAGGTAAAAACGGCCTTTTTTACGAACTTTTAACGCGTATTAACGTATTTTTTTGAGGTCATGTCTGACTGGAAACTGTAGACAAGACAAAATCCACCGAACAAAAGCCGATTCATGGCACAGCTTATATTGGTACCTGTTTTTTCTATGCACTAAAACAGTTCAAACCAAGAACATAATGAATACAACTGTGGTTATAAGGGTTAGTATCTTCATTTGATATTTTAAAAAATGATGATATTAAGCGACATATCCATAGTAGGCTAAACAATAATAATTATAGAGAAAAGCCAAATGATTTTAGTTCTGTCAGTGCTGAGACGAAATTGTCAACGCCAGCACAGAAAAGTGTCTTTCTTCATGAAGAATATTTCAATTTCATTTCCTAAGAGAAGTAGTTTGCTTCCATGTCGTCAAGCAACTTTGGTTGAGTTGGGTGCCATCCCAGTTCTCTTTGAGTCTTCTCACTAGAGGTAGGATTGTCCGAACCGACCACATAGGCAAGAAAACCAATAGCCTCGGCGGCTTCGTTCAAAGGCTTGCCTTCCACCGGCAGCTGAAGATGCTTGCCAATCACAGTCATGATGTCTTTGGTCGGTACGCCTTGCTCAGCAACGGCATGATAGGTCGCGCCAGCGATGCCTTTCTCCAGCGCGAGACGGAATATAACTGCAGCATCCAATCGGTGGACGGCGGGCCATCGAGCTGAGCCATCACCGATGTAAGTGACAAATCCCTTTTGGCGTGCTAAGTTGATTAACATCGGAATAAATCCTTTGTCTTCTGCGTCGTGAACCGTAGGTGCCAGTCGGATCACTGAGCCACGTACTTGCTTTTCCTTTGACAGTGTATAGACCAAATCTGCAGACCGTGCGCGATCTGACAAAGGGGTGCTTCGGTCAAGTTCGCTATTCTCTGTCGCCAGTTTTCCCTTGAGCAGAATCATCGTGCCGGAAGCTATAACGAGTGGTTTTCCTGTGCCAGCCATCACTTCGCCCATGGCTTCAATGGCCGCTCTATCGATCGCTGCGGCTTTTGCAAAGTTGTTAAAGTCGTGGATGAAGGCAAGATGAATGACACCGTCAGCAGCTTTTGCACCACTCTTCAGGCTCTCGATATCTTCCAAGTCTCCCCGATGAGGTTCTGCACCAGCTTTGGTGATTATCTCGGCGGATGCATCACTACGAGCGAGACCAAGAACCTGGTGACCATTTTTAACAAGTTCTTGGACGACGGCACGACCGATGAAGCCAGCGGCACCTGTCACAAAGACACGCATATTGATTGGTGAATGCTTTTGAAATACTGATCACTCACAGCGCAATCGAGTTGTAAAGTAGAAGTTGGAATTTGTAAGTTTGATGACTTGGAAAACTAATCTAGAAATATTATGGCACATGTTTCTGATCCTTTTCACCTTTATTTATATTATCGTATCTTGATTTCGGTGTATATAAAATAACACACAGAGTGCACTCGAAAAATTTGTTTGCTCCATCCTTGTAAAACGTTGATTTTAGGGTTCAAGTTTCTGTCAGAATGCTTAGGCATATTTAGGATCAGGTGCAAAATTTTAGGTTAACAAATGCTTTCTTCTAGCTGAGTGAGGCGTCATTTTCCACAAAATGCATAACAGATGACTCTAAGGAAAAAGAATTTTATATTTCGCGTTTTGATCTTAAAAAAATTTTATTGAGAGCAAAAAATAAAATGTGTCAGAAGATGCAGTGTGAAAAGTTCTACAACCTAGAATATGAAGATGACTCTTATTGCTCGCTTTTTGTTTCAAACAAGATAGTATTTTTAGCAAGCCGCTCTAAAGGCTATTTGCGAAACATGCTCGAAAAGTTTTATCTCTGTTTTAAATAAAACTCACACACATAACCTAATCTGTCCCTTCTACATTGTAGGGCGTGCCACGGAACATCTTTCGACATATTCACCCAGGCGAGCAAAGGACAGGCAGAAACGACTAACCACTTTTCTAGTCATGACTAGTCCAAAATAGATTTTAAATTAAAAAGGAAAATTGTTCATAACAGTGCATCTATCAAATCGTCGTTGTGTGTAGTGGTCTAGTCCAGACTAGTCTAAATGATAGAAATATGTGTAGTGGGTTAGATTCGAACATGGAAACAATATGCTACTTATCCATCGTTTATCTGATATAACTACTCGATCAAGTAATCATTTTCTATGTATTAATAAACTTTCTAAGACGTTATTTAGTAGAATTTTACTACGAATTTTCTCGAGTTTTAGTATGTATAAAAGATACCTATCATAAAATTGAGAATTAGCTAAATAACATTAAATCAGACTAATTAAGGACTCATTAATTTTTTTCAAAATTCTCGTGATCATCAATATTTGAGAAAATTATTTTCTATTAGAAAAATAAATAAAATTTTACAAAAATCAGAAATAATATAGATTTAAAAAATGTATTTATATTAAATCAAGCATTTTATAATTTGAACACAAAAACAAGCAATGCGAATCTAAGAGATTCGCTGACCCTTTTCGGAAAGAAGGAAAGTCTATCATTGTATGCTTGAGAAGAAAATTCATTCCAAAGTCGTAGATGTTTTACCTAGAAAGAGACAATTTCGATCTCGACACTAAACTAAAGCATATCGATTCTCATACGATTCCGATTCAAAAGAAACATCAATTTTATTCAAATATACTTTTTCCATTAGCAACATACCAGTAACTTATCTCATGTTCGTATTATCGTAACTTTTACTCTACTATATACACAAAAATTGTGCCGAAACTTCATGTAGACAAAAGGAAGAAAAATGTTACTTCTGTTTCCTGCGGAAAAATCATACAGGACAGTTTAAGCAATGTTTAATAGCGGAGATTGGAAATATATATATTTTAAAGATATATAGAAACGATCTTCCTAATAATAAAGTATATTTTTGTTTTTACATTTTTTAGTTTACTCTACAACGTGATATAAATATTTATTTCGAAATCTGAAACATTTATATTCGAACTGTCACATTACACAGTTGAAGCAAACTATCCTACCCATTTATATTCGATGAAATTAGTTGGTTTTTTCTAAGTAATGTTTATACGAATTACTCAACCGTGCTATTTCATACACATCATGATGAGATAGATATGTATGAATATTTTGCGCATACGCTTTTTCATCACGATACACGATGCAGTTTTATCTTTTCTTTCGATTCTTTGCTCAATAAAAGAAAAAAACAAACGCGTATATTTGTATGACACCTTTTTCTTTTTCTTTTGTTATTTTTTTCTCAGTATGAGTCAATATTTCTGTTCTAATGATATCATTCTAATACATCACGTATTTTCGTTGCTAGTTTATATTACACTTAGCTTTTCTTTTGATCTTTCTTTGATGTTTAAATTTGTGAATGTATATTTATATAATCGAAAGGATTTTAAGACAGAGAAGGACAATGGTGAAAATAGTTCAGTTATCTGAGAGATTCATCTTTTCATTAACAGTAGAATTCCTACGATATCTATTACTACAGTCATCAAATCTAATGATTTCTTACAAATTAAAATAAAAGTTGAAATTTGATTTTGATAAAATGAATACAAGTACTAAGAAAAGATTACCAAGAATAATAAATATAGAATTTCCTAATTTTCTAAAGACAATGAAGCATTCACATAGAATAATGCCTAATCATTATGTTTCTATATCATCTTCGAGTACTCGTGATAGCCTTTCCAATAATATATAATTGAATAGCATCCTCCCATATAATAATAAAAATCTAAACATCAGAGTGTGATGATAAAATTTTCGAAATCAACAAAATTGAATGCAGAATTTATCAAAACGTTGGTAACATTCTTTTATTTCACACATATCTCGGTATAAATAAATAATAAGATCTTGAATATGTTCTTAAAAGATGCAACGTGAAAAGCTCTACAAAACGTGTCTAAATAAATCGATACTGTCTTGTCCTGATGGCATAGTTCATACTCAAAATAAATAACCTTGATGATGGTGCTACTTCCCATCAGATTAAGTATAATAGAAAAATATTTCGAAGACTTTTTTGTTTTTACAAATGAAATCTATTTGCACACATTTTATAGAGCTTTTTATAAAGCATCTTTTACAATAAAACTCATGAACTTATCTTATTCTCAAGCTGAGATATATGCAATGAGTATGAGCTATGCCATTAAAACAAATCAGAAAATATTTATTTTGACACATATGTAGAGCTTTTTACGTCGCATCTTTTAAAAACAAATTCAAGATTTGTATTATTTATCTATACCAAGGTATATACAAGATATATCCTATATCATACTGGTCGATTTGAAAACTTTTATCATCACCTACTCACGTTTAGATTTTTATTATTATAAGGGAGAATGTTATTCAATTATATATCATTGGAGAAGGTCGTCATGAGTACTCGAAGTTGATATAGGAACATAATGATTGGACATTGTTCTACGTGTTCGTATAGACGAATTTTGTCGTGCCTCAAAACTTATGGAACACCCTGTATAGTCTCGATACGAATCAATCTAAACTAGTTCGCGTCACTACTGAAAGTATTCTAGACTAATCAGAGATTTAATATTATCGGATTGTATGTTCGAATCCATTTAAAGTCTTCTTTTTTTTTCGCTTCTTCGTTTTGTTGACGAGTCCAGATGTTTAAGTATGACACTCCATGGGAGGTAGACTAGTTCTGACGTCTACACAATATGTTTCCCACTAGAAGTGCCGCCTGTCGCCTCCATTTTTTTTCTCGTCTGAGTGGTTCCTACTCCAAATACATCTTGATCGACAAAAAGAGCAAATAACAGAAAAGAAATGATTCATGAGATGAAATTTCCTCATTGTCGAACATTGATTGGTTAGAATTTTGTCGTTTTTAAAACGCGACAGATACTTATGTGAGATAAAATTTTCTGTTGGAGAATGTAGAATTTTTCACGCTGCATCTCCTGGTTTATCCCACCTTTTTTTGGAATACTACATAAGTTGACAAAGCAGCAAGGAGATAAGCTTCTCTCATAACAAGAAAGCAAATTTTTTGAGACGTCCAAACTTCATTGCTCAGACTTTCATTAACTTTGAAGAGAAAATTGCAAGTGTAAAATGTACTGTTCCATGTGAATTGTAGCGCTTTTCATGCCGCATCTTCTGGTATGTTTTTTTTTCTCACTACAAAATATTTAGGGTGCCAAATGTCAATGGCAAAGTTCAGAAACCCGTTCTAATTCATCAGCTAGCAAGTCGTATGAACTTAGCGTACAATAAGCGATGACAAACACCGAAGAATGAGACTTATGAACCTGAAACTTTGCACATTATCTCAAATATGTTTGAACTTTATGACAAATTATCGGGATTCTAAAAACAGGTTTTAGAAGAAACGGGTGAAAAAACTTTTGGAATGTCCCGTGTAGATGCGGTGTAACTCGGATTTTAGACTTTGAGGTATCCTACTTTTTTCCCTTCTTCTCCCTCTCTCTCTCTATATATGTGAGAGCACACAAATAAAACTACCTTTCATGTTTAATTAATTGCACGTTACTGTTGGTTGACGAGAAGCAAAGGATGGAGCAGGAGATGAGAGGAGAACAGGCATCGGAACAGATGTGTGCAATGTTTCTCGTAAGAGAAAGGAGGATGAAGAATTCATTTCTAGTTCATCGCTTTGAGGATCCTCCGTTGAGGCTTTCGGATCTCTTGCACTAACGCATCGACTTACATATGTAGAAATTACAGGATATCGTACACCTAGTGTCCTCTCTCCTAGAAAAAGTATGATATCGAGCAACTTTTAGCTCGAGATTGTTTGCAAAAGTGCGGCGATGTTTTGGCGTACAGTATGTCCCACAAATCGCTTGGTAAAAGTTTTCAAGAATATCTTCACTATTTCACTTTACTATGACAATTTTTTTTATACAAACGATAGCAAAATTCAGTGCACTTTTTTTTCTATGTAGGCGACTCTTATAAATATTTTTGAACAATATTACATTTCAACGAAATACAAAAGTTCAACCTTTTCTTTATTTCAAGAAAAACATTCTGTAAAGGTTTTTTCGATTGATTCAGTTTCTTCAGCTATTCAAATTTTTAAATCGTTTAGGTTATCAATCATTTCTCTGTAAACATTTGTTTTGATATATCTTGTCTCGATATAAATTAGTCCAATAGTGATAGATTAGGCGATTGTTAAGCTATTATAGATCTGAACGATATAAAAACTCGAATAACTGAAGAAACTGAACCAATCAAAAAAACCTTTACAGAATGTTTTCCTCGAAATACAGGAAAAGTTGAGTTTTTGAATTTCATTGAAATGTAATATTGTTCAACGATATTTATAAAAGTCGCCTACATAGAAAAAAAAACGCACTGAATTTTGCTATCGTTTGTATAAAAAAAGTTGTCATAGCCAAGTAAATAGTAAAGATATTCTTGAAAACGTTTTCCAAGCGACGTTTGGGACACACTATACAGAGGATTTTCAGTATCTAGTTTCGCGTTTTAAACGTTAAAAAAATCGATTAACCTTCACACTTTTGTTTTATTTCATCGGTAACAGGGGCAATACCTTCTGCTGATGTTGTATCTAACTGAAGAACATGTATATTTTATGAAGAACCTAATTAACTAAAGCATTTTTACCACGTTTCAAATCTTCGTTACCAAGAAGAATAAGATTATTGTTAGAAATAACAATTTCAAATAATTCGTTTATTTCTGCACAGAAATATGTAGTAAATAATTGTAACGTTGAATCTAAAAAGAAATAATCGAGTAAACAAAAAATTCTAACTGCGTTGTAGCGCTGATGGTTTGAAAATAACCCTGACGAAGCAAAAATATTCTCATATTTAAACGTGAGGAACCTAATACGTTTCTTTTTTCTCTTTCCTTTTTTTTGCATTCAGAAAGAATGATTCAGTATATTATCGTGAACTTTTACACAACGCTCGTATGAAAAGTACGTTGCGGTACGTACGTGTAAACATGGAAAGAGAACACGGTACACGCATTACTTTATATTTAAAGACGTACCGCATTTTTTATGTGTTATATAACAAAATTCATCCAACTATTGAATTTATTGAGCTGATAAAAAGTCAAGGGAAAAAAAGCAGACTTCAAGAATTTTGAAGTACAAAAGTACGGATAAGTACAGGAAATACCTAGAAATCTCAGGAAGTACATGTAAGTATCTGAGTGTTATTCAAACTGTCTTCGATTCTATCCAAAAAGGGAATAACGAAGATAATTCTCTCATAGATGTTGAAATTAAGAAGATAAATAATGAGCTTAAAATGAAAAGCTTAAAGAAGAACAAAATCGATCGCTTCTTCCACGATTATTGTTACAACAATAGAAAGAGTACGAAACTAATAATTTATTTATCTGTATAATGAAATTGGATAAAGGAATGTAAACATGCTCAAGTTTTTCAAACGAAATCAATCAAGACCATTTCAAAATGCGACTTTGTGTCTTTTCATAAAACTGGTCAAGTCTTTCAATTCGAGCCAGTTGAGATAGGACTGGTATTTGAGATCGATCACAATTTTTCCTAATATTTGTCCTTGACTTTTGTGTATAGCGATACAACAAGCGGGAACTAATGGGAATACATGACATTTGATTGATAACATTGCTTTCTTGATTGATTTGGATTGTTTGTTCTTGAGAACGAGCTCATTGATATCATTTCTGGACGTTTGTTCGATCAAAGGTATGATGATTCATCAATTGATATTCAATCTTTGATTTGGCAATCTCGATCAATGCATACGTCAGTTGGTGTACATACTGCACATCCGATGGGAACTTATCTGATAAATTGCTTCCTGCTATCGTTTTCGGTTGATATACTAACTACCGAAAAATACCATTGCTACCATCAATGAGGCCTAGTTCGATAGCGATTTTTTGTGTCAAAATCACCGGCATTCTAGGAACAAGAGTTCTGTTTTGCTATCGGATAAAGCTAACAATTTTTTCGTTAGTACAAGATCTTCTATCGCTTTTCCTTGACATACACTTAGGTCATACCAAAAGTCATTACGATACTATCCCAATTTCTTATAGAAGCTTGAAGAAATTTTTTTTTTCTATATAAACTCTACATTTCTACACTATTTGATTATTATTCATCTAATCTAATAATAATAAAATATCGATAAGAACTGTTTTTGTGTAAAACTTAACTAACGGGTGACAGAGTTTGGATGATTATGTTTTACATCTCAATTTTCAATCATTTATTACGTTGTGTTAAAAAACAAAATATACAAGCGCAAGATGCAACTTCAAAAGCTCTACAATTTATTTAAGACTGATTATTTTATATGCGAAATAAGAACAGAGAAATTCCTTTTCGTATAAAAAAAAAAGATTTTTTCGGGGCAGCGAAAATGGTCTAACACAACGTAATAAATGATTGAAAATTGAAATGTAAAACATAGTCATTCAATCTCTCTCACCTGTTAGTTAAGTTTTACACAAAAACAGTTCTTATCGATATTTTATTATTATTAGATTAGGTGAGTAACAATCAAATTGTGTAGAAATGTAGACCTTTATTTTTACTATCAGTTTATATAGAAAAGAAAATTTCTTCAAGTTTCTATAAGAAATTAGTATAGCCTAAGTATTAATGAAGCGCTTTTATACATGATGTTTACGTACTATTTTTACTTGATTGATTGATATATCATTCATTTTACTGGCATGAGTCAATAGAGTGTTTTTAGTCCGTAAAAAGCCCAACTTTTCACTATTGTCTACATCATGAAAGAGGCTTTGTATCAAAATTAACTATTAGATATAGTTTCTATTGCCGAGTTATATATTTCTATAATGTGGAAATGATCTAATTCAATCAGACTAATTTCTGTAAAAACAGTTACCCGTCCTTTTTCATCTTATTTATCGATCATAAAACCATCAAATAGAATTTTTTTGGTAGCATTATATTGTATTTTGCAAAAGAAAATTAAAAAAATGAGTTAATGTTCTTTTTTGTTAATCTTTCGTTTTATTAATATAACTGAAGTGATAATGAATACAGAATGAAATCGAAAAACTGTAATGAGTCTTTTAAGAATATTTTTCCGTTATATAACTCGATTATACATGTTAGTTGCCACGTTCTCCTAAATTAAAAATACATTTTTGTATGCCATCTTAAATATATGTCAAGATTTACCTTGTCTGTTACCGTTTCCTTGCTGTGAGCCAGCATTAAATCCTCCTAAATTAAATTTTTATGTATATTAAGCTTTGAAATCATTTAATGACTCACCTTGGTAACCACCATTTCCTGACATTGGAGCACCAATGAAACTTGGTTCATGAGTGAAATCTTCTGGGCGACGGGTAGCACCATTAAAAGGCATACCAGTATGATCATTAAATCCAGGGAATGCGCCATGTATTCCTCCGTTTTCTCCACCAGTATTACTGCTCGGTGGCTTGAATCCTTGAGCTTGGCTATGAATATCTATTTGTTCAGCTCCTTGAAAATGACTAATACTACCTAATGGTCTAAACCCTTGAAATTTCTCTTTCCCAGTTGATAATCCTAACCCTTCAAATTGGCCATTAGCAGACCATATTCCGAATCCTATAAACTGGCCATTACCACCTGACTGATCAATTTCTTCGAATTTACTATTTTCGTGAGGCTGATCCTTACCAATTGATGATTCCGAACCTTGTGAGAATCTATTACTGCCATTCGGAATAGTAGGTGCCGAAAAAACAACGGCAGCTAGAATGATCTGTGGTAAAAATAAATAGAAAATAACAACAAAAATAAGAAAAAATACTAACCATCGATAGAGCAGTAAGTATCGATTGCATATTATTGTAAATGTTCGAATACGTTGGAATGATTTACTGCACCTTAGTTCGTTTGTTTATATAGGCTCGCTACTATATGATCATCCCTGATTTTGTGCCTACTTATTCTCTCAATATTTTGTCTAGATATAATCGAACATGCTTAAATATGTACTTTTTGCAGCCTATTTCATTGGGTTATACAAAGCTTCTTCTAGAAAGACATTAATGATTAGCTAGGTGCTAAAGAATTGTTTTTGATAGAAACATATTATGAAATAATACAGGTAAAACTGTTATTGCTTTATAATAAGTCATGTTTAAGCGTCGTTTCTATAAAAGAAACGTACTTTTTTCTTACAGAATAATAGTACATCGCTCTTTCATGATCTTTGATACATACTAAAACAGAATCTGTCACAGGTTGCATCAAGAAAATGTGTCACATTACAGATGAATTGTAACCTGTCTACCAAAACATTCATTCACCATTTTCTTTTGCACGTTCAGCTATATACAACAAATTCAGTTGAACATATTGCACTCGTAGATTTGCGCATGTCTTTTTTTTCTATTATGTCTCGATTAGTTATCGTTCGAAAATACCTAGAAAGATTAGATTCGAACCAGTCGTTCAAACTGTATCTCAAAGGACAACATATTTTATATTACGTCATAAAAATAAAACAAGGTTTAGGAAAAAAAGATATTTTTCGTTATTCACATAAATTAAGCGCTTAAGTATATGCTTAACCCACCGCGCAGGCGGATCAACTTGATAGGAGTCATTAAAGACTTCAACTTTCCGAAATTGAATTTTTTCAATTTAATGTTTTCATCAAATATTTTCTATTACGTCATTCAGTCCCCAAGATAAAGTTCATTTAATATGACTGTGTGCTACTTGTTGTAACTAATTCTTTTTTTTTCGGTCTAAAAAACATGTGACGCTTGGTGGAGCGAAAATCCCTGGTAGTCACGATAAATAAGAACGAATAAATATAGTGCAAAACAAGTATATATATATTGCTGACATACGGTTAACACCGTACGACATATATTATTGAAATAATGCTAATCGATTCCTCTCGTTTATAACAAGACATTGACAATGAAGGGGAAGAACATAAAAAGAAAGAAGGCGTTTTTTTCTCTTTCTGTCACAATATCAAAGAACGGATCAGAAGATTTTTATTCACTTTTTGTTCACGTATAGTTCACTTCCCTTGATTGTTGTTTCATGATTTTTCACAGAAGCCAGTGCAGAGCTGCGAACATTGTGCGCAGATTCTTCCATTTCTTCAAGCTTCTAATCAGAGAATTTGCGCTTCGTTTAACTTGTTGACTGTTGTCCCTGACCAATTTTCCTTATAAATACATTAGGCATTTACTTTTTGCCATCTCAAACATTAATTCAAATAGCACTTTTTAATATCTTTTTATGATTTGTCTGAGGCATCTATAGTGTGTTGATAACTGACCAGATAAACCTATATCTTACTTTTCTTCATTGTAATTGAGGGCAACTGTGCTTTCATGCCTTTTTATTTATTCTTTCTCAGAGCTTGTAGATTCAAATTACACCTTAGCAAAGTCGGTATCCAAATTATACATATCACTTGGCAAGTTACTATCTTCTTCTGAGTCAGCTACTTCAAATAGCATTGAAGTCATCGCAAAGTTTCGGTGTGTTTCGCACAAATACGGAGTAGCAGGGAAAAATAATGCTGTGCAAAGAAAACAGAAGCTGGACTGGAACTTTGCTGCTACATCTTCTCCTCACCATGTCAAAAATATAAGAAAAAGAGAGAAGCAAACTTCAGTAACTATTTAAATCGACGCAAAGATCGAATCGTCTATGTTATGATGCAAACAAAATAAGAATAAATCGAGAGCAAAAAGACTAAGGAATAGCTACACAAAAAATAAAGATATTGCAGCTAGTTTTTATCAAAATTGAATCGTCATGAAAGGGTTAAATCATAATGTTCGTCGCAACTCAACATTTCGTTTTCTCTATTCTTCGAATTTCATCTGCTCTTCCATCTAATTATTTTAATAACACATTAATAAGTATAGAAATATTTATCTATAAACGATAAGATATGCTGCATAAGCTTGATTATCACGATATGTAACAAAAATATTATGACCATCTGTAGTCGAATCATAGCCAGTTGGTGGTGTTGTCATCGAATTTTTTCCTTTCATGGTCTCACCCAAAACTACAGTTGCCAAAAACATGCATCGTTCACCATTGAGTTCGTTCGCACGTGTAAACGAATGAGCATAAGCTGCATCTGAGGTAAAATATATTCCTTTACCAAAAGCAGTACCTTTCAACAAAAATATGCTCTGATAGAATAATAAGATAACAATGTGAAAAATGATTACCTTTGAATCCGGCATTCAATGATTGTTTGACAAATGAATGAACATCACTCATAGAAGTACCTTGATATAAAGAGATATATCTAAAAGAGTGATTAAGATAAAAATTAGAAAACTTACCTCGAATGCCGCCAGGAAATGATCGTTTGATGTATAAACAACCTTGATGAAAAGTAACACCTTGAAATAAAGAGACTATGAAAAAGAGATAACAAAATAACAATTAGAAAACTGACCTTTCGTTCCGGCAAATGATCGATTAAAAAATGAATGAATAATTTGATTAGCTGATTTCTCTGAACATGCATGGTAGAATTTTCTCTCTGATGGGTTTTTTGATAATTTCTTATACGCATTATATTGAACATACCATTGTTTATTTTGAATGCGTTCAATGCGAACAATTTCTGTATATTTACCAATCATTGCTTGATGAAATTCTATATAAATATCATTGTATTCATTTATATCAGTTGGTAATATGACACGTCGAACATTTTCTACTTGTATTTGCCAATGACGAGGTAATCCTATATCATATTGACGAATAATTTGACGTTGTCGTTGATTATTTAAACATATTTCAATTTCATTTTTGAAATCGATTCGACAATGTTCATGTTTTTCATTAATAAATTCAATCTATTAAATTTTAAATTTTTAGTTTTTTTTATTATAATAACAATGTGTACACTTACCAATGATAAATTAGATGCATATGCATGTTCAATACGTGCATTCAATTCAGATGTATATTTTTTCCAATTGTCATTGCTTATTTCATATGCCCAAATGATGTTACTAGTATTTGCAATCAAACGTGCCTCTTCACTTTGAATGTACATGATACGATAGAATTCATTCTCTGCTTCCATGATACACTCTTTTGGACCTGACAATTTGAGATAACCACTAACAGGATCCATTTCAGGAAGGACATGGCGATTTAAGCAATATCTATAAAATTTATTGATTATTGATTGTGTCCATCTTTTAAGAATATCTTCATAATATTCATGAATTAATATATACTTCTTTAGGTGAGTATCGATGGCTATTTTGCACTGATTCTGTCTATCCTTGGTCGATGATATGATTTTAGCTTTAATAACTATAGAGAGAGATAAATATGAATGAAAGATGATACTTCTTAAATACCTGTTAAAGGATATGTGAATTTAGTGTTACTTATATTCATATCAATTTTTTGTAGACTGTCAAGTTTGATACGAAAAGTCTCAAAGAGATCTACTTGATTTGATGAAAAAATAAATTTAATTGGAATGAAAGTATTATTTAACAACAATTGTGTTTGAGCTTCTATTAACATAGCATCGGCAACTAAATCTTTTGAAATATCTAATTCTTCGCAGTAAATAGGTGAAAATGCCACTGAGTTGTAGTGAGCACTAATAGCATGTTGAATACCTCTACGAACAATTTCACAAGTCGATCTATATAATGTCAAATCATTTAATTCATCAATTTCACAATGTAAAAATAGAATTTCAGAACATGATAATTGTCCTGCATTTGTTTCAATTTGGTTTGGCACTGATATTGTACTAATTTTTGCATATTCATGTTGAGTTATTTCATCTGCTTTTGAAAGAATATCTTCTTGTGAAAAATTCGATATTGAACAGACAATAACCAGATCAACCTAAATATTCAACAGATTTGTTTTGTTGTTATTTCACAAAATTAATCTATACTTTTTCTGTAAACAGATCTCCCATTCGTACTTCAATGGCAGTTGTAAGCAAATCATTTGAAATGGAATTCTGAGTAGTAGCAGATTTTGCTATTGTATACGTTTGGTTTGTATTTTCAATTTGTAGTTCAATGTGACACTTGCATCTATGACTGATGTCAACAAGTACTGCACATTCCTCAGATTCTATGGGGCTGAAATTTGTCATTCGAATTTCTAAATTCATTGGTTCACATAATGTAGCTAATTGTGATATTTCATTATTAATTCTATTGTGTAAATAGTTCGGTGCAGAAAATTCACCGTTCATTATATGATCAAGAATTTTCACATTACTATAAAAGCTTTCGATTCTCTTCAATTCATCATGACAAACATTGATTAGATAGATTATCTGCAAAAGAAATTCTTCTTTCTCTTCTTTCTGTCGAAAATGGAGATCATTAACTTACCTGTTGAGGCTGTAAAGCAAGCTTAGCAATATTTGTACTATGTTTTGCTTTTATTTGCTGTATTAATTCATTGACAGCATTCATAAGACCAAATAGAAGAATATGTTGTCGCTCGATAACCATCAATATCGAATCTCGTTGAATTTTTTTTCTAAGTCGTTTAATAATCTTATGCGCAAGATAATCGCTTTCGATTGTCGTTGTTAAATCGCCATTAGATGGTAAAGTAACAATAGTTGATAAAAAAATTTCATTTATACACAAGTCTTGAAAGTTTGATTGATCATTTTCAAAATAGCCATCAATCCGATCCATGTTTGAATGCTCACACAGAATGAAAATGGATTTGTTCTTATCACCGTATGTCTGAACAATTGGCAAAGAATCTTTCGATTGCACTCGAAAATCTACTTATGTAAAATGAATGTATATTGATGAAAAGAAAAGTTAGATTTTATTTTAAAACCTGACTGTTTATGGAAGACGCTGTATGACAGCTTTTTGAGAAAGGATTGAAAGGAGTTATCAACCATATTAACCTGCTCCAATGTGTTATTTTTGATATCAACGACATAGATGTGATTGTTGAATGATAATTCGTCTTTACTGTTGACGATCGCTACATGAACTCCATGTTGAATATCCATTGATCAAATGTTGAAGCGCTGTATGGTAGAACAATACTGGATGAATTATTTAAAGAAAGACTAATAAACTGCCTTAAATTTATGGCTGATAGTGATGTTGATCGTATCTGTCGGATAAAAGGAAATGTTAGTCTTCTATAGGATCGGTAGACATAAGAAATCCCTCTATATGATGCAAGATAATGCAGTTAATAGCAAACGTTTGTATTTGAAGGAGTTTACATTGGGGTTAATAACTGGTTGCAAGTTCTAAAACCAGAGGTGCAGAATCTACCCGTCTGCGGGAACGCGCGTTTGGGGAAATTTTTAAGGTTTGAAGAAATTTTTGAAAATTTTTTGAGCATAATAGCATCACAAAAAATAAAATTTCCTTTCCGAATAAAGATCACAAGGTATCATGACGACTCTCTGTCCGTGTTTTTTTATCTTTCTTCCCCTCAACTGAGTGTGTTCTATTCCGTTGTCCACGTACGTGAGTGCATGAGAGTGATACGCGCATATGATACATGGGTCTCTATGATGTTCTGGTATGATGCTTCATTCGCTGTATTGTTTTAGTGTCGACAATAAAGTGGTAAAAGAATCATCCCACAAGGTTACTAAACATTTTCCCCGATTTACTTGTTGTTCAGTTATTCATCGTAATTACTTGATTGCTTGTATTCTTTTTACTTTTCCTTCTTGTTCGGACATCCTTCATATTATTCTTTAACTTCACATCACTCGATTGTTACAATTTGAACAGCAGAAATGTTTCCAAGTAAACAACAAGTAACATATTTCTATTGTGTTTGGAGCGGTCGCAATGACAAAGCGAGAGAACACTATGCAAGACAGCACTCTGGTAAATTATTCAAACTTAAATTTGCGGATAATAATATGCAAAAATTCTTTTAAAAAAACCTCCAGAAACCGATACAGCTACAGATGTTGTCATCGATGATGAACAAGAACTACAATCTTCTGATATTGTTTCACCCTTACCATCATCAGTCTTTGATTCGAATCCTTCTACATAAAGAAATTATTTTTTCCTTTTTGTAATCGGGGAAATTTCTCGGAAAACATCTATCGTTTGGGGAAATTTTTCTATTTATCGGCAGATTCTGCACCTCTGTCTAAAACGATGTTTTCGTTCTTTACGCTACTTTTTTTTTTTACATTGTACTTAATTACAAACATATACTAGGTTGGAAATAATATTTTTCCAGGAAGGTAGCACTATGATTTCAAATAGCATAAACGATAAATTTTATATCAAATAAAAGCTAGTAAAAATGGGATTTAAGAGTATAATTGGCCATTGATACTATGGAAATGGGCTGTTAAATCATAGCTCACTTCACTGATCATTTCAGTAAAGAAAAGTTTTAAGAGAGGGTCAATGAAATGGCCACCCAACATAATAAAAAATGGTTGCCGAAAAATTTTAGATTTTGAAATAAGTTAGCTAGAAATTCGAAGTTTTACGATTTTGAACAAAGTCTCTAATGTTTCAAGGAAAACTTGTTTGGACCCACAATATTGATATATGAAAAATCATGGATTTTCATATTTTTTGTTTTATGAAATTTTCAGCCAGAAAAAATTGATCAAAGGTATTACCAATTTATACCAATAGATAGAACGAAAGATGCTCTACAACAATATGTAAAACTATGTCTAGGCTCTTAAAGAATAAGTGCATAAAAGAAACAAAAATCGTCAAGTACATTTATTATAATGAATTTATTTTTTTCTTGCCAGGTATAGTAGAGCATCTTTCGTTCTATCTATTGATATAAATTGGTAATACCTTTGATCAAAATTTTCTGGCTGAAAATTTCAAAAAACAAAAAGTATGAAAATCCATGATTTTTCATATATCAATATTGTGGGACCAAACAAATTTTCCTTGAAACATTAGAGACTTTGTTCAAAAACCGTAAAACTTTGGATTCCTAGCTAACTTATTTCAAAATTTAAAACTTTTCGGCAACCGGTTTGGGTGGTAATCGCGTCGGCCCTCTCTCTTAAGATTTTGCAAAGAATTACGAATTCACTCTCAGTCAAAATTTGCATAGAGAGATGAGATGAAGCGAGAAATACGATGAAAAGAGCACTACGTAATATGATTTTATTCAATTATCTCAAAACCTAGTCGAATGTCTGGACATGATTGAAATATACAGATATGTATTTTGATTAGTGGATATTATATGAGATTCGCTTACAACATTAAAAAAACTATTATGTGTTTAAGAAATAAAGTGATGACCCATTGACTAGGCATTTTTCGTCTTTCAGTAATTCTCAAGTAGTCTTATGGAATCTAGAAGAATTCAGGAGTACAGGATTCCGTGTTTTCCCCCTTGTAATTAATTGAGAAAGCAAAACACCTCAAAATCAATTTAACCAATTTATTTTTTTCGATAACATTCTTTTGATTTTATAATTCGAAATACTATGTAGACAAATTAGTTCCAAACTTATCCAGCAGGTACCGGGTTCTATTTTTTTGGGATTTATTCGGATTTTTTAATAAATCCCCATGCATCTTAAAATAAATTCCATATAACTCTTATTGAGCGTGAGGGCAAAAACTAAGTGTGGGTGGGGGCGAATGCGGGGGATGGGAGGCAAGAGTGAGGGTGCGCTGAAATACTAATACAGCTATATAGTCTCAATAAATCCTTAGTAAATAAATAAATCCCAATAAGTTCCGCAGAAGAAATAAATCTCAACAAAATAAATCCCGGTACGCCCTCAACTTATCTAATGAGTTCCTGAAGCAAGGACAAAACGCGTCGCATGATGCTTGGAATTAATCGATTTGGAAACTCATCGATTCACCCAACTTCATCGGTATTAGTACAAATTTGTAGACTAGCCGATCAATAAAAGAGGAAAATGAACAATTATTGAGGAGTGACGCTAATATATCAGCATACTTGGATTCAACTTTAAATCTTAATACTACAGTCGAATTCATATTAAAAATCAAACTTACTTCCGTATTGTGCAATACAGTTATGAAATATGTGATTTTGGTTTATTTCTTTGTAGCTGATATCGTTCGTTTTTATAGTTGGTAAAATTAACTTGGGTTTTTTCAACATAGATTTACTTATGAAATCAATGAATCATGACATATACCTGCAATAGAGAGCAACCAACGAAACATATATCATTATGACTCATTGAATTTGTTGGTTTTTTCCTCCATTGATAGACGTTTAGATGAGTCAATGCATCATAATATTTTCATGAAGTATATGCGGTTTTATTCTTATGATACGATTCCTATTATTCAATTTCTTTTTTTTTAAGTTTCATCCCCCTCAAAAATCGATCTCAGTTCAGGAACGTTCAAATGGACTGAAGTTGGGAGGTTGTGATAAAATTTTCAGCTTGATACATTATTATTTGATAGAGCTATAAACCAAACAAACGTCAAAAGTGGCTCATTTTCTGGTTAAGATTTCTCGCTTTGGGCTTGATGAATGCACCGGGTGAACCAAAATGATTGCAACATTGAGTATTTTGCAAATAACTCATCATTCGTTTGTTTCAAAGGAACTTCTTCTTGCTATTATTGTAGAGAATTTCACCGTGCATCCTGTGAAAAAAATCAAGACTATAATGAAGGTCCACGGTTGAAATATTCTCAAAATAAAAACTGTCACAATCAATATACCGCACCCGGTATTTAGTGAAAATCACAAGGGGGAAACGCCTGATTCCAGTTCCTTGGAGTCAAGTGAAGTCAGTTGAAGCCAAATGACTTGCACGGCGTCACGCAAAATCACGCAGAGTCACGTAGAATCATGCAGAATCACATGAAGTCATGCGGGATCCTAAATTCTACTGCTTCTCTCTTAATTAATTCTTATAATAATAGAAGTGTTCATTGTTGGAAAACAATTCCCAAAAACAGAATGAAAATGTTCTGTTCTTGGGAAATAATTCTAAGAGTGAAACTGCAGACTTCAGCCAGGTGGGGTCAAGCGGAGTCAACATGGAGTCAGGTGTTTCCCCCTTGGAAAATCATCATCTTCTATTATATTATATTATCAATACGCGGTAGGCATTTTTATTGAGTATTTCTCTAGATTAGCAGGCTAAGATCCTTGGATATTACATTTTAGCCAACGTCAATAACGAGGGTTGAAGCCATCGGTTACATTCCCAAAACGAGAACCTCACAATTTCATTAATCAAATTCTTTTTTTATTCATTACATTATGAATATATATTTAAAAATATTCAATGTCATATACTATACAATGATATGACATGCAAAAAAAGCATAAAAAATAATTTGCTAATCAAGGTGAAGTTACAAAAGAATCGAATGTTGATGATGACTCATTGTAATTGCACTCTGTTATAGTAATTAATAAAGCGGAACGCAATACACGTCATTAATAACATACATAAAAAATCAGATGAGTAAATAAGAAAACAAAAAGCTTCCGTTGTTTTTCTTTCTGAATTTGTGAACTAGATCATAAAATATTGGGAAAAATCCGTTTTATGTAAATATGTATGAAAATTTCAATTATAAACATGTAACAGATGATTGTTTAGTTTTCAAACACATTCATCTCAAACATTTGCTATCGATTAATTGTTCTTTGATTATATATACAAATGGCATATAGATATTATCAACAAGCTTTCAATGAAGCGAATAGTATCGTGATGGAGTTTTAGACTTTGGTGAGTTTAGAAATTTTATTGATTTTGAATCTGCCGATCGCAATCGTGATCGGCGCATTAATTTCCAAGAATTTAATCAAGTTGCAGGAAATTAAATTTTCTATTGTTTTTTTTAATGCTCTAAATAGTACAATAATATATATGAATTTTATAGCACCAAGATTAGATCTATATCCTAAACAAGCAACTCAAGCATTTTATGCAGCTGATGTAAATCATGATGGTTATTTAAGTGGTAGAGAACTGGGTGATTTATCGGACTTTCAACGAGCCGATTTAAATCGTGATGGTCGTATCGATCCATATGAAATGCAAGTGTATCTTGATAATGAACAAGCACATCGGTATTGATGTAACTATCTTAATGTTAATTTTTTCATCTTGAATAACGCTTGATCTTTTTTTATAGAAGCATTGCATTATCTTCATCATCATAAATCTTCAAAGAAATCATGTTAATCCTACATATCCATATGTCGGCTATTAAAATCAATTTTTTTTAATAAATTAAATATTAGGCCATATTATCATACAATGAAAATCAAAAAACGTTTCTTTTGAATAAAAATTGATAAAAATTAAAAATTATATTTATTTAAAAATGTTTAGAGATTCGATTTCTTGAGATTATCTTAACTTTATCTTGTTAATCATATAAATGTTGCTAATTTATATACAATGGTTCCTGAAAAAGAGGAGTAACAGTCATGGAAGGACTAATGAAAGCATCTAGTTTGAAAGAAATCGATGGTGTCAAAAAAAAAAGATCATATATGCTCTTACCAGATTTGTTATAACTAATAATTTTTTTCTATCTTGATGGGTTGTATTATAAACAAATACGAGGTGGAGGGATGAGTTCACCACTCACACTAACGATAGTAAATGCATATGTGTATTTTGTTGAACGTCCTATTTCAAAATGGGCTAATAGGACATATTCTTTATATTATAGATATATTGATGTTCTATTTATCATGTCAAATGTACATGCAGTTATATTAAAAGGTCTTGTGAGTTTTTGGAATAGACTTGATAGCCATATTGAGTTTTCAGAAAGCATAGGACCAACTGTAGAGTACCTTGACGTTAAACTTGAGATTAGAGGAGGAAAAGTGGTAACTGAGATTTATTATAAAGCACCACATGAACCATATTTTCTCTCATTCACAAGTACACATGTACGACATATAACAGAGAATATTCCATTTGTAGCTCTTATAAGAGCGATGCGATATTCATCTGATTATAGTGCTTTCAAACGTGAAGAAGTCCATATCTATGTATCATTACTATTGAAAAAATATCCATAAATTTTATTCTTAGTCAACTTGAAATAGTCGTACAGACATTTCTAGTGTGCGGTGCCTACCCAGAAGAATTCCTTAAGTATAAGAAAAATCTTTTTAGATACCTCATGTAACGAAATAAAGAAGGGTACCATCGATTTCACATACATATATAAGTCGGATAGTTGGATAGTTGCAGCAACTTAACGATTTTTACACTACTGCGATTTCAAGGTTAATATTATGTGTCACTTTTCTCATTGTAAAGGAATGCATGACTTTACGGCCCGTTTTTCTATACTATGGGACGAATGTTTTTCAGATAGAGGCATTTGTCATATGAGACCAATTGTCGATTCTATAAAATTAAATTATTTGTAAGATTATCTTGTAAGAAAAAAAGTAGACAACTCTCTATTAAAAATTAATGAACCACTTGACTAATGCATCTGAACACTTCTAATTCTTATAGTTAGGAGTTCTTTTACAAAATCACTCAAACTTGGTTATGAACACCTCTCTTCCTACATATAGTAGTTCTTTATACAAAATCATTTGGGAAGTGGTGCAGAACAGAGTTTGGTTCCATGTAACATCAGTAATGACAACTGACAATCAAGACAGTGATCAGCGAACAAAGACAACATTACAGATTTTCAAATACTTTTACAAAGATTTTCTATAGCGGCCCATTCGCCTATCTATTATCCATTTCAAAATATAATGTGCTCTACTGTTTTTTGAATAATTTGAGAACGCAAGCAGCTAGAGACCTGCGGTTTTCGCCATTTGAAAGAGCAGACAAGGGGACATATTTTTCTCCAATATTGTTATAAGATGAAGTCGTCTTAAAATCGGTCATTTCTAGAGAACATCGAAAAAATGTGTAAAAACGATCTGCCATTTAGATGAAGTTTTGGTTTTGCCATGTGATTTAGGTAGAAGGACTTTAGATCTACAGTCCAAGATATAACTGGAATGATTATCTTCTCATATCCTAATGTTGAGCAAATAAAATTGTCTATTCACTCGCACGAAAACTGTGGATTTCCTTTGATTTTTAAGCAAATTTTCGTACTTTTTATGAAAATTTCATCTGAATGGCAGATCGTTTTTTACACATTTTTTCGATGTTCTCTAGAAATGACGGATTTTAAAATGACTTCGTCTGATAACAATATTGGAGAAAAATATGTCCCCCTGTCTGCTCTTTCGATTGGTGAAAACCGCAGGTCTCTAGCTGTTTGCGTTCTCGAGTTATTCAAAAAACAGTGGAGCACATTATATTTTGAAATGGATAGTAGTTCTGTTTACATGTTCGAATAAAGAGGCTCATTCAGTCATCTAGTATTGCCCTCATTCTTGGTAGAACCGTCAGACCCTAAAATATTACCTCTTGTAAACAAGTTTTTTGTATTTTTGCTAAATTCTGAGAAAGTGGGGTTCAAATCTTACACTCCCCAGTCAATCAATAAAATTTACAGAAAAAAAAAACTTTTTTCTATTTTTTTATCATTGGCTCAAGAGTGTGTTTAAATATAAGAAATTAGTTATTTCTAACAATAAGAATAACTAACTGCTCTTATTATTTATATATATATAAACTCCTATTTACTGGAAAACGGTCCTATAACGTCCTATTTTTCGATAATTTTTGCTATATTTCCTATATTTGCTAAAACCCGAACGTTTTTATCAACGACTTGAATTTTTGTTAAGAAAAGAAAAGCATGTTTCTTCACATATAACTGGTTTCCTTAACAGTAATACAAAATACAGGCGTTAGGACAGAATGTCACAAGACAAAACGTTGCGGACAAAATGTTGCAATACATTATGGTTTAAACTATCTATCATTCATCAACCAACGGGTGTAGACATGCACCAGTTCCAGTTGACTGGGTCCCACTCGGACTGGTCACCAGTCCGACTGGGACCCAGTCACCCAGTCATGACTGGGACTGGTGCATGTCTAAACGGGTGCCCCAGGAATAATGGACCTCTCAGTATTTTGAATATTTCTTCGCTATTATCTCGTTGATTAAAATACTTTTTTATCAAAAGATAGCACTTGAAATTCTCTACAAAACCGTATATAATTCGATCCAAAACCTGTTTTAGATAGATCTGTAAAAAGATGAAAACTAAAGACATACAAAAAGCTGTAAAATGTAACAGGTTGGACATAATGAGTGACCGCACTTTGCACCGAAATTTTTTCATCACTTACTTCGCCCTATTAATAAAACAAAATATACCACAAGATGCAGCGTGAAAAGCTCTATAATTTACAAAGAACAATTATGAACAGATGATATAAAGAGAATTGAAACCAGAAAGTGCAACTATAAGATGAGCAATCTTATGTAAGTTGTAGAGCTTTTCACGCTGCAACTTGTGGTATATTTTGTTTCTTTAATACGACAAAGTGATAACAAATGGAATGCAAAGAGGGATGACTCATTGTGCTCAATCCGTTACATTTTACAGCTTTTTGTATGTCTTTAGTTTTCATCGTTTTTCTAACTTATCTAAAACAGGTTTTGAATCGAGCCATATACGGTTTTGTAGAGAATTTCAAAGGATATCTTTTGATAAAAAAATAATTTAACTTTCTCAATAAAAAGCGTGCTACCGCCCTTTTTCTTTGAAAAAGTTAAATAAGCCAGGTATCGTTTTTCTTGGATATTTTCACACTAGAACATACAATTTTTCACGAACTGTCTTGTGGTGTCATAAAAACTAGGAGTAACCTCCGATTTGAAGTCTAAACGGTTTATATACTTTGAGAAATATCAAAAAGTTAAGTGTTTTCTAGCAAAAGTATATTTTGTTGACCTTTGTTTGTCTATATAAAAATAATCGTAAAGCGTCCGAAAGGACATGATCTAATAGAAAAAATAATATTCTTTCTTTTTGCAAAAGTCATCACTATATTAATATTTGAAATAGTGGAATGCTTTTGTTCAAAAAAAAATGTACGAAAAATGACCATTTTCTTATGGATCTACAGATTCCATTATTAAAGTGTACTTCATAATTCAACAAGAGATCTTCAGATCAAGCTAATATTTTGGATTTAATACTAGCTCTGTATGACCTTTCGTTTTCGACAATCAAATCTAAAATCAAAAACTTTTCCCCAGCCAAGCGTCTTTTTTATACCTGATTTTCTAGCAGACTTTCTCTTAAAATTTTCAGATCAATCAGCAACGCGTGTGACCTCGTAGTGCTGAAAATTTCAACTGTATACGCTCTTATTTGACTGAATTGTAAGATTTTCAATTTTCAGCCAATTTAGTTAGGGAAAACAGAAAATTGACCATAACATTTTGAGGAAAAACTGTCAGCTCAAATCCTTTTGAGCTTTTTCCTATCTGGATGCTCTCTATCAGGCAACGAGTGAATGAAGGGAATCGGCATTGGGCACTTCGGGAGGTTTCCTCATGAGAATGATCGAATGGGGTAAGTTGCGTATAAATGCATGCCTTTTAGTTGTATTTGTTTTAATTGGACAATAAACAAAATTTCTACATCAAATTATATCATAATATAATTTGAATGATGACTAGCTTGTCGTATCTTTTCAACTAACAGTGGAGCATAGCTTACTTTCTCTCCTGAAAAATATAAGTTTTTCAGAAAAGATGCTGATCTGTGCTATAGAGAAAAAATTGTAAAATAAAATTGAATAACGCATTATATTCGAGATAAATTTGAGAAAGATCATTCAAACTATTTACTAATGTGATACCCTCTAAATTTCTGATGTTTTATACGCAACTCTCTAATAAAAAAAGGAGCAAAAAAGTTGATTTTTTACTCTCGAAGAGCACACACATTAATATATAAAAAGTTATTTTATGAAAAAAAAACCAATGCTCGTGCACAAAGCTATTATTATCGTTTACCATTGTGGTAAAAAAAAATGTTTTCGTTCGCTGCGAGATGTAACTTTTAGACATCGCACGATTGATCTTTCCGTTACTATTCTGCCTGAAAAAAGAAAAAACACTGAATTTCTTTTTCTTTACTCGTTCTTTTCAATTTTTTTCAAATCAAAGTAAGTGTCTGTTAGAATTTGTCATCGTCATTGACTTTTTTGAAATAGATACGTAGATTAAATTCAACCCATTCAACTCTCTCCAAACCTAATGATTTTATCTATATAGTAATGACAATGCATATTAATAATGAGGAAATTTCATTTCTGATATTATTTTACAGCTAACGTTGCGCAAACACTGCTAAACCATCTATTGAAAGACGATTTTTGTTGTTACTATTTGATGCATAAGTGCATAAGAACCAGTTCAAGCAGATTTATTTCTCATGTCATATAACGCAATTGAAAGTTTACCAAATAATTATAATATTGTTATTCTTTAGATGACATCTTGATGAAAAAAGTGTTTTCTAAGTTTTCCTTGTTCCTATATGGCACTGTCGTATAGAATACCTTATTTATACGGAAATACTCTCCATAGACACGATGAACATAGCGATGTTCTCATATCGAGACCGAGAGGCTTTAAGATTGTTCTTACAATTTTTCAAGATCTGTCTGAAGGTAGTCCTTATAAGTTTTCAGAGTCTGACTGGAGATAATCTTTATAAATTTTTAAAAATTATCTAGTGATAGTTTTTGGCACTTTAAGGAATTTACATCAATGACAAAATTAGACATTTTTCACAATAGTATCCATCCACTGTGGAAAATGAGTCTGTTATTACGTTAAATTTACTTAGAAATTGTTATGTTTAATCGATATGACATTTTTTGCCTAATGATCAGTTTTAATCGAATTTTTAACTGTTTTATTCTATATCAGTTTAGCTCGTGTCGTAACTAGGAGCGCTGAATAGTTTATTACGAAGCAACTTACAAGTTATTTTACAGACCTTCCTCGAATCACGACATTCGTGACTAATTATAAGTAAACGATCAATCGTTCGGAAAATCTCTACACAAACGGTAAAAATTGCACTTTTCTGACCATTCTAGCATTCTACTCACATCGGATTATGACTGAACTCTTATGATAGTTTCTAATAGAGCATTTCATAAGTTATTCCTTCAGATCTTTCGCAAAGCACAACACCAGTGTCTAAAATTGACTCTCTAATTGATAAGAACTTACGAGGAAACCGATGCAACTAGTTAATCGCTTTTGACCTTAGTCTCTCTGCATAAGGTAAATCCCAGTGAGGTATGAAAAACCTCGAAAGGACAAGTTCCCATAAGGCTTCTTCTTGGAGTTATAGGCATTTTACTTTATAGTATGGTATATAGTAAAAACTCGAAGTATTGAATTTTGATCTGAAACTTTGTCCATAGAGTGGTCTACTAATAGGTAGAACATCTTGAAAATTTCAGCTCTGAAGAACGTTTTCTTCCTAACATATTCAGCCTTCTAAAACTCACCCATATTTCAAAATATTTCCTAGTTTTTTTTTAGACTTTAATATGTCAGAAAGAAAATGTTCTTCAGAGCTGCAATTTTCAGGATACTCTACCCATTAGTAGACCATTCTATTCGCGCGAACAACATCATATTTCATGTAGACAAACATACAGTCAATTTCAAGATTTAGACCCTGACTACAGTCAACGGGAATTTTCTTCATGACATATCTTTCTTCTTTGTTGTCTCAATCCACGGAGCATTTTGAAAGAAATTTTTATTGTTTTATTTAGAATAAAACTTGCAAAATTTTATCGACAGTGGAGTGATTTAATTTTTACACAGATGTCGACAGAAAGGTAAGTACTTTCAATAATCATTCATTTTAACTGTATGCAATACTCAAAAGCATTCAATGTTTATGGTTTATAGAATTTCTTATTCAATACTGAATATACCTGTTGATCTTGTGTATCGAATTTTGGATTATCTCGATAACCTTACAATCTTGTACTCAACCCGAAATGTTTGCAGTAGACTCAACATGATTATCGATACTTATCCTCGATTTGCGGTAATTATTCATACTTTCATAAATCAAGATTTCTCTCAGCTTCCAAACATCATTTAGTTGAAGACACGATTATTTTTTTCTTAAAAAACTTTATTCAAAATAGTTTAGCACTTATTTTATTCTCTTTCGCAATTCTCTACTGAACAGAAAACAAAATTAATCCGAGTTTTGTGTGCGAACGATTGAAAAGATGATCTTGAAATCCACATCAATCAATTAGACTAATGAAAAATTTTCTCCATACCATTTCACTAAACTTTTCAATCACTGCCGTTTCGATTTTCACAAAGCACTGCATTCATGCAATTCATCAACAATTTTCATTTTTGTTTTCTAAATTTGGGTGTAGTTATCAGTATCGGTAAACAGCACTACACAATACCCAAATGAATCCTGTTTCGTTCTTGTCTTCCTTTTTCAAATTAGTGTTCCTCGGTTGAAAGTAAAGTCCATAGTTGACTGAAATCACAAATATATACGTTAGTCGATCATTTTGCATAGTTATACACATAGTGATGAAGATAAAAATGTATACCTGCCCTTCATATATCACATATCTCTGTTCTAACTTTTGAGGTAATATCAATCTGAAATGAAAAACTAGAGCAACGAAACAAACTATACATGGCTAATAAAACACTATTTAAAGATCATCATAAAAGAATAGGAACACTATATTTTATTCACAACTAATTATGTCAATTAACACAATGCACAGTTGCATCATAATATTCTGAACAATGAAATATTAGTTGAGGATGTGGCTGAATGTAACGAACAAGATACCGACATTCACTTCAGCAAGATTGTAAATTCTAGCGACATTTAATTTTAATTTTCATTTGAGTTCTTGACTGTCGTGTAGAGTGGGAGGAGCATATTAAGAAAAGTCACCTTTTATCTAAATAGTATGCCGATTCAGAGTTTATATCCTGCTAGTTACAACTGACTCTCACTTGAATTCTACTGATGCTTGTATATCCTTCATTAGAGTTAGAGTATGGTCAAGAGTGTGCTTGGTAATTTCATTAATTATCAGAATCTATTTTTGTCAGCTAATCTATGTTTGTTCGAGTACAATTTTCAATTCTTAACTGTGTAGACCTTCTCCTTAAACCATCATAACAAATTTTTCTCACATAATAAAATTTATATTACTAAGAAACGGATAAAAGTTATTCTTTTTCAACTATTACGAACCATTTTACACAACGATAGTACGTTCGTACTGATATAAAAATAACATCCCTCTTAACACATTAGAATACCAGACCAGCATCATATAATTATACCATACGTGAATTATTATTCTTCTTTAATCTCAACATATAGTTATGTTCCATTATCCCCACCACCCTCTCACGCAACCAGAAATCACCATCTTATACTATATTTTCTGAAACAATGACCAAATTTTCCTACATGTTCCTTCCAGTTGACAATTCAATATTCCAAAAGATAAGACATAATATAGACGGCGCAAAATTCCTCAGACTTCTACCTTACATAAAAATAAAACAATATAAACATAAAAAAGGGATTCTCATTGACTCCCCATGCATCTCACATATTCGTATCCACTTTTAATATAGATACTCACCGTCCTGAATCTAGCAGGCAAATTAATTGGAGCTCAAGAAGTAAAAAACCTGGGTAATGCATTACAAAACAACAAGGTAATGGTTGTTCAGTCTTCATCTGTGTAAAACATATTTTTCCATTTTTACACAGACGCTCAAAATCCTGGATCTCCAACAGTGTCCGATCGGAGACAAAAAAGTGCAACATCTGGCTGATGCATTACGAAATAACACGGTTATTTTCATTGTACCTTTTTCCATCTTATACAACCACTTTCACTTTTCACGCAGGCACTAGCCACCCTTGATCTCGCAGAAACTCATATCGGGGATGAAGGAGCACAGCATATAGCTGATGCATTACAAAAGAACACGGTAATCCTCAAATTTTCATCATCTGTTTCTTATAACCGTCTTCATTCTTTCAAACAGGCACTGACTACACTACATCTCGCTAGCAATGAAATCAGAGAGAGGGGAGTACAACATCTAGCTGATGCATTACGAAATAACACGGTGACTATTATTCTCTTTTTTATTAAATTCAAATATACATCTTCACTTTTTACACAGACACTCACCACACTAGATCTCTCTGGCAATTCAGTCAACAATGTAGGGGCACAACATCTGGCTGATGCATTACGAAACAATACGGTGATTTTCATTCTTTCTTCATCTATTTCATATATTCACCTTCACTATTTTGAACAGAAATTGAACACTTTATATCTCAGGCTAACTGGAATAGGAAGTAAAGGAGTACAATATCTGGCTGATTCACTACGAAAGAATACGGTGAGCATCATTCTCTCTTTATCAAATTAAAATATACATTTTCACTTTTTACACAGACACTCACCACACTAGATCTCTCTCACAATTCAATCGAAAATGCAGGAGCACAGTATCTGGCCGATGCATTGCAAAATAATACGGTGATTCTCATTCTTTCTTTATCTATTTCATATACTCACCTTCACTATTTCGAACAGAAATTGAGTACTTTACATCTCAGACTAACTCAAACAGGAGAAAAAGTAGTGCAACACCTGACTAAAGCATTACAAAACTAGGGGTGTTACTTTACCGTTATTTTACTAGTAACTAGGTAACTAAAATAGTTACTTTTACAAGTAACTAAAGTAGTTACTTTTTACAAGTAACTGGTAACTAAAATAGTTACTATTTACAAGTAACTAAGTAACTAAAATAGTTACTTTTTACAAGTAACTAAGTAACTAAAGTAGTTACTTTACTTAGTTACTTTTTTCAAAAGTAAAGTAACTTTAACACCCCTATTACAAAACAACACAATGACCTTCACGCCCTCTCCATTTATCTCATATATATATGTCATCATTCTTTCTCACAGACACTAATCGCATTATACTTCCAACACAGTAAAATCGGAAACCAAGGTATACAACGCCTGGCTGATGTACTAAGAAATAACACAGTGATCCTCATTCTGTTTTCGTCTATATGATATACACATCTCTACCTTTCCACACAGACACTCACTACAATAGATCTCACATGTAATTCATTTGGTGTTCTTGGAGCACAACATCTTTCTGATACATTGAAAATTAACAAAGTAAGCCGTTTCTTTTTCTCATCTATGTCATAGTAAGATGTGCACATTCTCACACAGACACTCACGACACTTTTTCTCATCGGCAGTCGAATCGAAGCTGTCGGAATAGAATATCTGACTAATGCTTTAGGAAATAATACAGTAGTCCTCATGCTATCTTCATCTACCGCATTAACTCATCTCCACATTTCCACATAGGGACTAAAAACACTGCATCTCGAAAACTTGCAGATCGAAGAGAGAGGTGCACAACACCTGGCCAATGCATTACGAAATAATACAGTGATCTTTATTCTCTTCTCATGTATTTCATATAACAAAATCCCTTTTTTCATGCAGACACTTATGAAACTTTATCTCGACTCCAATAAACTCGAAGACAAGGGAACAGAGCACCTGGCTGCTGCATTGGAAAACAATCCGGTAACTCTCATTATTACTTCATGAGTTTCAAATACTTATCTTCATTTTTTCACATAGGTACTCACCAGCCTAGATCTCTATAGCAATCAAATCGGAGACAATGGAGCACAACACCTAGCTGCTGCATTGGAAAACAATAGGGTATCTCTCAGCACAATATTTTGCAAAAATAATTCGTCACTTTTTTTTCTCATATTTTCCTGCTGCAAGATCACTTTCGAGAGCTATTTATAATTTCAGATAATAGTATATTTAGCTGTCTATGAGGCGTGTATGACGCAGTTTTGAAACAATATGCTCTTGAGTCAGTTTATGGTTTTAAGTTTGATTCTTCTTAAAGCAGCTGTATCAAACACAATCGAAGAAATCAATTTGTCGAACTACTTTGAGTCGTGAACGAAATATCATTTATTAACTTGCGACAATAGAAACATTTTCATAGTAGTAATTAAGACCGATTATCTCTTATCGGAAGAAAGAAAAAACTAAATCAACAAGATGAAGAAAATATTGTACGCCAGATGGAAAGAAGAAGATCAATAAAACAGCCACTGAAAATTCATCATATAATAGAGAGAGTCAAGCCATTTTATGTTAATCGGAAGCCGTATGTAATCTCAACAATGATGACCAGAAATATATTTAGAAAATCAGTTATAAAGAATGTATTGTAAAAACGCTGAAGCCTGAATTTTTAAAGTCATTTCAAAATGTTCAACGAAGAGTTAAACAATCTTGAGTATATACCTCAACAATATCGGTTGTAGATGAAGTGGATATATGATGTGGTCACATTTCTTCGTACACATATTCAAGATTGCTATCAGATATTTTCTATTGTCACCAGTGCGTCAGTGGTATTTCATTCTGATCTCAAGGCAATTCGATAGATTGATTTCTTTTATTAGATTTGGAATAACTATCGAACGTGATCTTACGACAGGAAAACATGAGAGAAAAATAACGAGTTATTTTTTTCAAAAAAATCGCATCTCTTTATATATTCCGTATATTTATCTCCATTTTTCATACAGACACTAACCACTCTAAATCTAAAATATAATCAAATCGGAGACAAAGGTGCACAGCATATGGCTGATGCATTACGAAAGAACACGGTGACCCTCATTCCCTCTTCATCTGTCTCCTATAAACATCTCCACTTTTTCACATAGACACTCAGCACACTAGTTCTCGATCACAATAAAATCTCAGCTGTTGAAACACAACATCTGGGTGATGCGTTACAAAACAACTCGGTAACTCTAATTCTCTCTTCATCTATTTCATATAATCATCATCACTTTTTTTACACAGACATTAACTACTCTATGTTTTGGAGAAAATGGAATCGGGGATAATGGAGTCCAACACCTGGCTGATGGATTCCGAAACAATACAGTGATCCTTATTCTCTTTTTGTCCATCTGATGTATCCATCTTCCCATTTTTATACAGGCACTCCGTGAAATACATCTCTTCAGTAATGAAATCAGTGATGTTGGGATACAACATCTTTCTGACGCTTTGCAAAATAATGTGGTTAGTTTTTTCCTTTCCTTATCTATCTCATATCCAAATTTATACATCTTTACACAGACAATCACAAAACTTGTTCTCTGGTCCAATCAAATCGGAAACGACGGAGCACAACATCTGGGTAATGCATTACGATACAACAAGGTGGTCTTCATTCTCTCGTGATCTATCTCATATACTCATATAAACTTTTCACACAGACAATTACCACGCTCGATCTTGGAAGCAATCAAGTCGGAAATATTGGAATACAACATTTAGCTGATGCATTACGAAACAACACGGTAGCTCTCATTTTCTTGTCATCTATTGTATGCATTCCTTTGAACTTTTTCACACAGACACTCACGACGCTAGACCTCAGATGGAATCAAATCGAAAATGCAGGAGCACAACATCTGGCTGACTCATTACTATACAATACGGTAAGCTTTTTTTTCTCTTCATTTATCTTATACTTTCATCTTCATGCTTTGTCACAGGCACTTATCGATCTAAATGTCTACAATAATAGAATTGGGGCGAAACTTAATGATCATCTGAAGGAATTGATACAATGCAACAGTGAAGGAAGAAAATATTGAATGTTGTTTTTATAGATAACTGAATGACGAAGAAAAGTTTGGAATGACTTTGTGACTTAATTCTTGTCATGTTTTTTTTTCGTTTGAAATTACCAACTGAGTTTTTGAACTTTTAACTTGAAATAATCATTCATTTCAAAAATCGAAGATGAGTTTCAAAGAAGATTCCAAGCTACTTACGACGCGTTTTGTCCTTGCTTAAGGGACTCATCAGGTAAACTTGGAATAATAGACGTACTCTTAATCACAACTTCTCTCAATTGTTATGCGCTATTGCTTTTTAGAATGCGGAATCAGCAATGAGGCTTTATGGTGTATTTATTTTTGAAATTATATAAAATAACAAAAAGTTTATACAAGAATTTAATCATTTTAAAAGTTATCCAGCTGTTGAAGTAAAAATGTCACTTGTTCCCATTGTTGCACCTCATGTAATTGACGATTACTCCATCCTTGTTGGTGTTCATCTAAGCACATTTTTCGAATTCTTTTGTTTCTTTTTGTTCCTATTCGGTTTTTGGATTCATCTTTTCCCGGTAATAAACATCCAAGAGTTTTTCTTCGATTACTTCTTCTACTCTTTCATCGTATGTAGGTGAATGCCGTTGCAGGTGTTCACAATGGTCCAATTCTTCTTCTCTTGTCTGATCTTGTTCTCGATATCGTTAATATTGTCGATCTATCCGACGTTCGTACCGTTCGTCTCATTGTTGTCGATGCCGAGCTCATCGTTCTTGTTGTTGTTGCTATTGTGTTCGTTGGTATTGTTACTCCTGTTGCTGTTGAGTTGAACGTCCAATATTTTGTCGTGTAATTTCGCGTTGTTGTTGCACAAAATGAGAAAACGATGAAGTTAGATCAGGAGTCATTTCTGTAGGACTGTGTAGTAGCAATGGTTGATGTGTATACTTAATCATGCAACACAGCAATTGATCCATGTTGAGTTGACTTTGAATGATGTTAATGAACGGTTCAAATGGGCCTATTACTGATTTGGCTATTGCTCGTGCTCATTGTAAAGCAGATATTTAGTGAAAGAAATGGTTTTATACATCTACATTCATTTGTTTAAAATGGAAGACATACTAACATAAAATTAATGGAGAAGTATTTTTGAATCTAAGCCGAACGAATAGATTCATTAATAACAAAAGTATCTAATTATGGATATACAGTAGACAAGTGAAAATGGTGAGGGTGAGTATATAAAAGGATTCCAAGCTTCTTACGACGATCGTTTCGGTCTTGCTTAAGGGCTATCATCAGATAAGTTTGGAAAAGTATCACACTACATCATATTTAATTCCAAATCAATAGAAAGGTAAAAGTCTACAGATTGCCATCCAATCTAATGTCAAGATTAAATAGATTATCGCAGAGATTTCTTATATATATGGTAAGCATATAATTCTTCTTCTTCATGCACGTTAAAATCTTCTCTCCAGGAATATAGGAGAGGTAAAAGGTAGAATAAGCATGCTCAAGTATAATTAAACAGTATCTCTGACACTAAATTGCTTGCTTTTAATTGTCTATTAAATATTCCTACTTCTGTTTTACTATTAATGGAGGAGCTAACATCAAAGGAGGGAAGCGCCATTAGTATATTACATCTGTTAGGGATAAGGCTGGACTGCTACATGATTACTGTCTTTATATTTCTTTTATTTCTTTCTCGATGTTATATCTCTTCTTTTTCTTTGTGATGTTATAACATGTTTCTGTTTTCTTTTTTTTCCTTTTCCTTATTATATATGTACAAGTTTTCATCAATTTCTACACAAAAGAAATAAAATACCATTGTATGCACATATTCTCTAAAAAAGGTGCCATCAGGAACTTTTAAAGATTCTAGCGAAAAAGTATAGAACTAGAAAAGAGTTTCTTAAAATACTAGGTTGGTCAAAAAGTTTTGCAACATTTGCGAAAAAGTTGAGTTATATGTGCAAATTTATTTTGAAAACAATAACAACTACTCTAGTGCTCCAATAATCGAAAGAGACCGTAATCGAATGATGCGGCGTCGGAACTGTAGGTTGAGTTCGACAAGACTTCCACTTCCTTCAGTTCGTCAAATTTCTCCTTTGTTCTCTTGGCAGTGTCGGGTTTAGCATTGTTTTGCTGGAACAAAGCGCGTTTGCGACGAACAAGGATCAGATGCTTCTTCTTCAGCTTGTCGTAGACACGGTCCAGTTGTTGGCAGTAGAGTTCGGCGCTCACGACACGGTCATTCGGAACCAGTTCAGAGTAAAGCACGTCCTCGAAGTTCCACCAGACATAAATCATCATCTTCTTGCCGAAACGATCTTGACCTCGCGGAACCCACAGCTTCTGCCGGTTGTGATTGACCAAGTAGACCCATTTTTCGTCCGAAGTGACAATACGCTTTTAAAACTGATGATCCAATAGATTTTCCAACAATTGACGGCCGACTTCAACACAACGCTTGGCTTTCGCTTCGGTCAACTCGTCTGAATCCTGACGAGGCTTCTTGTGCACAAAATCCATTTGATGCAAGTGATTGAGCACAGTCTGATGGGATGAGACTCCAAGAACCGACGTTAATTCACGACTGCTCGATGAAGGCTCATCTTCTAAAGCTGCCCGCAGATGTTCGTTGTCTAGCGTTGATGGTCAGCCGGAACGTGGTTGATCTTCGGGATCAAAGTCACCTGAATTGATTCGTTTGTACTACCGGAAAATAGTTGTGTAGTGGACGGTTCCTTCACCTTCCGCATCACAAATCTCTTTCGCTACATCTCTGGTTGAATGCCGTCGCTTCCAACAATAGCGTATCAAGACTCGAAGCTGGATTTTGTCCAATGTCATCTGAAACTTTGAGGATAAAGATGAACCAGAATATGATATACACAAAAACAACAAAAAATATGCGTAAAACACACAACAAATTAACAAGAATGCGCATAGAAATCAACTTTTTCGCAAGTGTTACAGAACTTTCTGGCTAAGGTAATACTTAACTCACCTGGGAGTTCAAAATGGCTACAACCACAGAAAGCTGTTTGCTCTGGTACACATTGTATGAGACATTGAGCTGGCTTGTTGCAACATGATACAATAAAAAAAACTTTTATGATCTTATAATAGCGATTATTATCAGATGAATACATTTCAAACAGGTAGCTTTGTTCTTAAACTTGGAGCTGTGCAATAATATCATTAAAAAGCAAAGACAGTTGAATACGTAACGGTTTGGATGGGCTAGGCTATATTCCTGCAATTATTAAATTTTCTAGAGAACATCTTTTCTTTGGATTAGTCTTTTTGATAACGAGCAAAAGGGGCCAAATACTTTGATCTGATCTCTTATTTGGTTGGATGCCGTCAACATTCATCGTAGGACTAATGAATGGTTCTGATTCATTTTCAACTAGTTTATTATATATAAAACCATCAGTAATATCTTCAATTCGCTTTTTGCTAGTGCCGTTAGCATTGTTCAACATTAAATCTTGTGATGCAGCGAGTATTGCTTTCAATTGTTGCACAATATCGTAAGTATAAAATAACGGAGTTTTTGAAAATGAAATTGGTGCATATTTAGTACCACATGTTGTAAATTAATATTTATCATATGATAGTTTATGGCAATGTGGACGAAGCATTAATATTGAGTAAATGAGGAAGAGCGAAAATATCTTCAATGCGATTATTTAATAGATGATGTCTTGATTTGAGGGCAATTAATGCCGTTGCAATATTAACAGGACCCAATTTGGCAATATATTGCTCTTCACACACCGTAACAAAGTCAAATATTGACCGAATATAGTGGCGATAGCAAACATGTAGTTTTTTAATATTAACAGCAAAGATTTACATTGTCTGATTCAAACTAGTTTCTTTCAGTTGTTCTGAATTACTCTACACAGGTGAATCCATCTTCCGATCACAACTAACAGATATGTCAGTATCATAATGGCAAATACAATCTCAATTCGTGATTGTATTCGTGACAAATTGAACAATATTAACTTCTGGATGACTGGCAACTTGGCTAAATGCTATAACTACAATTCAAATAAAAAGTTTAAACGAAAATACTCATAATGTTGAATACCAAGGTTATCTCTAATTACTATTTTTTGTCTACGCTACCAATCAGTCGATCGATGTTTATTAGACATTAGAACCTGAAAGGTACCATTTCAAGCGTAACCAATAACAATTTAATCTGTCACTATCTATTTTTATTCTACCGGGTGTCCCAAAAGTCATGTCCACTTAAAAAAATTGAATATCTCCATTACGGCTCAAGCAAACGTGCTGATTTTTTTATCAGTGATAGAGGCATGCAGCAAGTTTATATTCATAAAGACATGTCTAGGGAAATTCATTGTTAAATGTGACTATTGATCGAAGACAAGAAAAATTTACTTTTTCACAGTTAGAAAAAACGGCACTTTGCCGAAAAAATTGAATATCTCCGCTACGGCTCGAGCTAACGAGTTGATTATTTTATCAATGATAAAGGCATCTTCAAGCTTTATAATTATTCATAAAGACATGCCTAGAGAAATTCTTTGGTAAGTATATTTTTTTTCTATTCTATCTGCGAAAAGGTAAAATTAGTTTGTTGAGGTCATTAGTGGTACTTAATAACGACTCTCTCTAGTCTTGCTCGTATGGATATGAAGCTTGAACATGCCTCTATTATTGATAAAAAAAACAGCTCGTTTGCTCGAGCCGCAGCGGAGATATTTAATTTTTTCTCGGTAGCGTGATTTTCGGGCTATATACAGGGTGGCCCAAAAATTAGTTTGCCAAAATAAAAACTGAATATCTCCATTACGGCTAGAGCAAACGAGCTAATTTCTCTACCGATAATAGAGGCATGTTCAGGCTTCGTATCCATAAGGACATGACCAGAGAAAATCCTCTGTTAAGTATACTGTTTTTTTTTCTAACTGTGAAAAAGTAAATTTTTCTTGTCTTCGATCAATAGTCACACTTAACAATGAATTTCCCTAGACATGTCTTTATGAATATAAACTTGCTGCATGCCTCTATCACTGATAAAAAAAACAGCACGTTTGCTTGAGCCGTAGTGGAGATATTCAATTTTCTTAAGTGGACATGACTTTTGGGACACCCTGCATATGGAAGGAAGTTGTAAAGATGATGAAAAGAAAAGAATGAAAAAAGAGAAAGAAAAAAACACAGAAAAAACGAAAAAAAACGATGTATAGACGAAAATATAGGCTTCTACTACCAGGAAGTTGTATGCAAAAAAAATTTTCTCAAAATTTTCTTAACTTGGTAGAAGGTGAGGAACTATCAATAGCATATAGAAAGATAGAGCGAAACACGCTCTATCTTTTGGTAAAAAAAGAAATTTTGTTATACCCCTGTTTGAGGGAAAAAATTACCTGGCTGACTACTTTTGGTATGCCCTAAGTAGTAATCAATAAAGAAAACTGTTTAGATTAGAATCAATATCGAACATAGATCCACACCTCTCGAATATCTGTGAGTCAAGCTTGAAACAACAAACAGTTCATTACAGAAAGCCAAGAAATAGATTGCAAACATTTTTACTGACTTCAAATTCGTAATTTTCGTGCTCGATAACGATAAGTCAAGTTTTATTAGAAACGATGATTTACTAATTTATCATTATTTAATACCTACCACTATTGAAAAACTAACTCAAGATTTTGATTCCTCATAGTCAATTGTCTCTAGTGGAGTTTTACTGGGGACAGTTTATATTATTTCCTATAAATTATTTGGCAAACCAACTCAGTTTTCATTTCTTGATATTTGACCATCTTGGATCAAACTTTTGATATTAATTTAACTGATTACGTTTTCAGATTGGCTTAGATGCAGAAAGACACAGAGAAACTTTAGAAGAGAGCATATCTCTATAACAACAAACTTATTTTATGTTATATGATCTCCCCTCGAATTCATCAGACAAATCTTTATTTCGTAAAAAAATTATTCAAAAATATTCAAAAATTAATGGCTCCATTCGATTCCTCAACTTTGAAAACCTTTATTGAAGCGTGAAGATTCGATTGTTTCAGAGTTAACATTTATTTTTGGTTTCTCTAAGAACATTTTTTTTCACTCTTGACCTGGCACAACCGAATAAACGCATTTCATTTTTTTCGGTATCACTCTCCCTTCAGTCGACCAAATAGTAAACTTATAAATTTTTGAAACCTAATCATACTAATTTTTTCCCCGCCCTTAAAACTGTTTGAGTCAAATTGTAGGAAAAAAACAATTTTCGTAAAAATAAATTTTTTGTTAGAAGATCATGAAAAATTAATGGTACCATCGGATTCCTCGACCCCAAAAACCCCTTCGAAACATTTTTAGGAACTATTACATTCTATTATTATCGCGATAATTGTTGCTGTTTTCTCATTAGTTTACGCGACAAACAAACTTTAACGATTTTTAACGAGCCTATAACCCTTTTAGAGACCTGCATCTGACTCCGAACCACGACTCCACCGGAATCGGAGTTGGAATCGGAGTCAATAACTTTCTTACAAAGTCGGAGTCATTGAAAATTTACGCAATCCGAGTTGCGTCGGTGTCATTGAAAATTTACGCAATCCGAGTTGCGTCGGTGTCATTGAAAATTTACGCAATCCGAGTTGCGTCGGTGTCATTGAAAATTTTTGGAGTCGGAGTCTGATCGGAGTCATTGAAAATTTTCGCAGTCCAGGTCGCAGTCGAAGTTGGGTCGGAGTCATTGAAAATATACGCGGTCGGAGTCCGGTCCGTGTCATTGAAAATTTATGCAGTCGAGGTCGGAGCCGGGTCGGAGCCATTAAAAATTTTCACAGTCGGAGTCCGGTCGGAGTCATTGATAATTTTCACACTCGAGGTCGAAGTCAGAGCCACTGAAAACTATCGCAGTCGAAGCTGGGTCGCAGTCATTGAAAATATACGCAGTCGGAGTTGGGTCGGTGTCATTGAAAATTGACGCAGTCGA
>JAJEKB010019874.1:67429-78268 GCA_022393335.1 Macrotrachela quadricornifera
CAGTTGAGGTCGGAGTCGCGTCGGAGCCATTGAAAACTATCGCAGTCAAAGTTGGGTCGGAGTCATTGAAAATACACGCAATCGGAGTTGGGTCGGTGTCATTGAAAATTTACGCAGTCGAGGTCGGAGTCGGGTCGGAGCCATTGAAAATTTTCGCAGTCGAGGTCCGGTCGGAGTCATTGAAAATTTTCACACTCGAGGTCGCAATCGGGTCAGAGTCATTGAAAATTTTCGAAGTGGAGGTCGGAGTGGGATCGGTGTGATTGAAAATTTACGCAGTTGAGGTCGGAGTCATTGAAAATTTTCGCAGTCGAGGTCGAAGTCGGGTCGGTGTCATTGAAAATTTTCGCAGTCGAGGTCGGAGTCGGGTCGGAGCCATTGAAAATTTTCGCAGTCGAGGTCGGAGTCGGGTAGAAGTCATTGAAAATTTTCACAGTCGGAGTCGGGTCGGAGTCATTCAAAATTTTCGCAGTCGGAATTGGGTCGGAGTCATTGAAAATATACGCAGTCGGAGTCAGGTCGGAGCCATTGAAAATTTTCGGAGTCAGAGTCGGTGTCAAAAAAGTGTGACTCCGTATGTCTCTGACCCCTTTCCTTCATAAAAGGGAATAAGCGTTACAAAATTTAAAAAATACGTGTTTCTTATAGACATCAAAGTATATGCGAAAGTAATCATGATGTTTTTTCCACTTCATTGCATATGATTATTTACGTTTGATTATAAATATGTGACTATAAAACATCACTTATAACTTGAGAAAAAATCGTCATTGCTTTCATTTTCAACTATAAACACTTCGTATAGTTTTGTTTAGGTTTGGCTAATAATTATAATATATTAATTCAACTGCAAATTTTTAATTCTAATAATCAACAAAATGTCGAATAGTGATGTTAATATTCAGAGATATATTACTATTTTTGATGATTTATATGAACAAATACAAAAGTCAAACGAAAATGAAAAAAATGATATAATATTAAAAATGTATGGCACTGTCAACGATATACCTAATGCAATGTTATTAAATTTAGTTGATCATAAAATATTTCTAGAAATAAGATCAAAATTAATTGATTTATTAGATAAATCGTCTATCAATGAATTAAATGAAGTTGATGCCAATATTTTGGAGGGGATAGTTGAAGAATTTGCATTGGAATATCGTTCTTGGAAACATGATATACGAAATCCAGAAATTTATAATAAATTATTATTTTATTCTCCATTATTAAACATAATAAAAACAAATATTGACAATAGATCATTAAAATCATCGGATGATCAAGTTTTACGTATTTTCAACAAATTGATTGATAGATTAATATATTTATCAGATATTTCTGACGATGATAAAAGTGATATGCTTAAACCAATATTTGATTCGATCATGAAACTCGTAACGGAGAGTGATAGAAGTGAAAAAGATGATTTTATACAAACATATTACACACGTTTTTTTGTATTTGATCATTATCTTGAAAAATCAATTATAGACGATGATGTTATTGATGGTATTATACAAGTGCCTAATTTACGCAGTCTGGGTTTAATAGGACATAAATTATTTCCAAAAATTCTATCCATATTAACGAATTCATTTGATAAATGGTTAACACTGAATGAACATGATAAATTAACTTGTTCAAAAATAATTAATATATTTAAAAGAACATATTTCGGATGTCTATCTGGCGGATTAGATATGATATTAAATCGTTCAACATTAATAAATACAATAAAAATATGTTTAGAAAATAGTTTAAAACTAACAACATATGATGATCAATATTATTCAAATTTAACGATATTAATAACTAAATTAAGCGTAACAGACCCAAGAGCATATGATATTTTAGAAACTATATTAAAACCACTTGATGAATTATTATTAGCACATATTAATTCAATTAATTATAAAAATTCATTTGAGCACATTCGAAACGATCCAATTATATGCAATCATAAAGATGAATTTTTTTTATTTACTTGTTTAAATTATATTTTAAGTGGAAAAGAAGATATAAAAAATCAATTATATGATAGAATGTCAAAATATTATGAATCTATGTTAAAAGATTTAATATGTATATCAAATAAATTTGAAAATCAATCAATTAAAAGTTCATTGATGTATATTATTTTAATTTTAAAAAGTTTATATACAAAAAAACAATTATTAAATGTTTTTGATGATTTTATTTCATTATTGAATAAGATGCCGAATGGTTTTCTATTGGAAGATAATAATGAAGCAAATGAAAATTATGAAATTGGATTTAGTTGGATGGATGATCTTCCAACAGATTTAAATTCATTAAATGAAATAAGTATACCGGCGAAACTTATTTATAGTATATTGTATACGATATATGATTGTGTTAATGATTCTAATATAATTTCAATTATTAAAGATAAACATATAGCAGAAACAATATTAAAATTAACAACTGTTAATTCTCAATCAATACAACGTCTTGCTTATAATATATTAGCATTAGTTATGAGTGAAAATGATGTTAAAAAATTGGCTCAACCGGATAAAATAACATCAGCTTTTATTCAATTTTTAAAAGAGGCACATGAAAAACAATCTTGCTTAGCTGATTGTTATCGTACACAATTAATTGATACACTAAAATGTAAACAAAATAGTTTTTATTATTATAGAAATTCTACTTGTTACAGGTCACTTTTTATTATTATGAGACTTCGCAAGAGAATACGACTACAATTTATAGAATGGAAAGAATATAATCTCCAACAATCTAGAATTTAACAATTTGTCCTTCAGATAGTGTTATGTACCTAAATTTAACTTGATTAATACAATATATTGTAGAGAACCATGAAATTTTTTTTTATAAGAAATATAAATATGATATATAGACAATAGTTTACTAAATATTTATATTTTTAGGTTTTTTACAACATGATAAAATAAAAGAAGAATTCATTAAACAAGATGGTTTATCACTTATTATGAAATTTTTATATCATCGTGACGAGTATGATCGTTTATATTCAATAACAAATCAATCAGATGCATTAAAATTAATTTGCATATTAGCATGTGATGAACAAGTGGTAAAAATTCTTAAACAAAATGAATTATTTATGACAACTGTAAGATCAATTTTGACAATGGAAAATGATAAATATAGATATGATCAAAAAGAAGAGGAACAAAATATTGAACGTATAAAAAAAGATGCACATGCCATTTTGTCGGTGTTAGAAAATGAAGAGAAAACATTGAATAACTAGCGGAAACCCGTCCATACTGCACGGCTGCTTTCACTATGTGAAGAATCGTCTTTTTTTCTTTTTTTCTTTTTTTCTATTCTCTCAGTTTTATATACCTATTCACTTCATCTATTCCTCTAGTACTCTTAAAAGTGTGTGCTGACACATGAATACCATATCCGTGCTTGTTTCTCTAAGAAATACGACGCATTAATCATCTACTTATTACTTAAATGTTATTCTTTTCTCTTTATAATATGCAAGCACTTCCGAGTGTCACATAATGGGAAAATGACTTTTTGTACCACCTCGTCATTCCGAACTCCAAACAAAAACATTATTCAAAAATTTTGTCACGGATGTCGGAATGACAAAATTGAATCAAATAAGCAGGATGTCCGTGATGAAATATGTTCGGAAGATCGTAAATAGCATTTTCCATCATTCCTTAAGAACCAAATAGAAACTTTGATTAGAGATCGGAATGAGCAAGTGTAGGAGTCCGTACCAACCAATACAGAAAGGTTGTAATGAAATTACAGGATGATTGAAATGAAAACGACAGGATGTTCGTGAATAAGTTAAAGTGTACGCATTGTCAAAAAAGCTTTAAGTAATATGCTGATCTTCAGATTATTATAGTTGAAAAGAAAAGTTATTATGTTCGTAGCAATCGCTTGGTATACTCATTTACGAATTTCATGTGATTGTTAACTCATACCTGCAAGCGACATTCAATGGTGGTCGTTACGATCTTCATGACTACATCAGACACAGCAAAATACATTCTAAACTGAACTTTGAATCGGTCCCCTAGACTCATCTTACTTTTTCTGTTACGATCTTCTGTGCAACAGTAATTCCAAATATCCGGAAAAATTTTCAAAAATAAAATTCCTTTACGAACTCCTGAGAAAAATCATCTAAAAAAATTTTCATTCCGAATACCCAGTCATGCTGTCTGATGTTCGTAAAGGGTGGTACGAAACATCATTCACCTCACATAATCAGGCAAAATAAAAAAAAAAAACTATGTGAAGAATATCTTTTCTGGCGGCGAAAGCATTCTTAGAGACACTTTTAGAATTCTATCTCTGTTCTGAAACATAGGTTATTGCGTGATATTCAATTTCTTTAAAGCTAAACAATATAAAAAATTGCTTTGAAAGCCATCATATGCTCCTTTGATCTCATCTCTACCATTCCTCCTGTCCCTTTAACCTGGTAACACACACAGAGACACTTAACATTATTATATAGAAGAAGATAGCCAAGCCTATTTTGACCTCTAGAGCTCGAGCTATAACCATGTTTTATTGATCCCCAAAACCAACATCATCAATCGTGATTCTACCAGAAGAAACCAAATTGACAATACAGAAGTATGTATAGTATTTTCATGTAAATTTTCCATCATATTACCAAAGAATGGAATAAGAAAGAAAATATATAAATCCTTTCAAGAAATACATGCATTTAAAATAAAAAATTAAGTTAATGTAATATGATTATATAAAAATACAGAACTGAAAATTAACTGTCAACAAAAAGATCATTATTATTGGGGTAAAAAAACTATGATATCAAGTGATTTTTTGAAAAATCTTTCTTTTTTTTATTTAAGAATATAATTATCTCAATTTTGGACTATAAATCTTGAAATTTGCAGCTTGAATGAAAAATCTTTTAAATACAAAAAAATTTTCCTAAAATCTCAATAAAGTTCTTATTTGTATTTTTTTGTTACAGTAAAACTATTGAACAATCAATAAATATTTCCAATTGTTTCAATAAAATTGAACAATGGTCTAAACAAGATGTTAACAAATTTTTTCATAATAAAAATGTAAATTTAATGTTATTATTATTACAAAATGTCAACGGTTGGGAATTGATACATTTTTATAAAATGTGTGAAATTGATCCAAGTAAAATGTATCTGGCATTGAAAAATTTTCGACTAAATTATGATAAATACATTATAAACTATAGACATGTACCAATTTTATAAAAACCAAAAATAATTAAAATAACTAATTATAAATTTTTCTCTTTCATTTTTGAAGACTTAAAAGTTTTTAAAATAAACTAAAAATATCAGAGAAAAAATACTTCTAAATCTCTAATTAACTAATAGCAATTATACAGAAAATAACATTAAAATATCAGAAAGTAGACGGAGAACAGGTGAATGAATATAGCCTTAAATATATTTGTATTCAACTATGTACTATCTTTTGAATACACTTTAGTTTATTATTCTAAATAAATAAAAACTGATTATTTTCTTTAAATGATGGACCAGAGATGGACGGGGCAGCAAAAAAGTCGCACCGCCACCGCCCCGCCCCGCCCCGTCCTTTTTTCATTACAAAAGCATACTCTAAAATATAGCTAGTGAATAGAATGTATGAAAACACAATATGACTAAAAGTTTAAAAAAACTTCAATGTTTTATAGTCAAAATGTAGCTCAACTCATCAGCTTTCAGAATATATATGATGATTGGTACCTTATTAATATAGGTGAAAAAATCTTCTATTAATAAGAATTTCTATAAAATCATGTTTTGACTATTTTTCCTTTGAAGACCTCTAATTTGATGATCTATATATATCTGCTTATTAAAGAAATTTCACAAACTGATATGCAACATCTTAATAGCTGAATATGATCTAGAAACGCTGAAAGTTTCACGCGATTTGGAGAAACTCGATGTAAACGTGGTTGAGATCCCATGGATTACCCCATCGGATTTTTAACCAATTAGACTATCTATTTGAAACTTCATGCAGTGAAATGATTTCCAAAAACTAGCTTTCATCCAATCAGATTTTGAGGAACTGATGCGTCTCAACATTCATTATTTGCAAAAAAAATAATTAGGATTTCGTAGCGATGTTTTCATAAACTTAGACATGATACGCTTATTTTTAGATCTATGTGCCTTTACTTGTTTTTCTTTGGATGTCATATAGAGAGTCCTTCCATTGCAGATCCTATAATTGTTTCGAGTTAGTGCAACTTTAATGAGTTTGATTTTGAACACAGAACACTGCATTTGTGTGAATACAGACCTCAGCATGGAAACGACTAGCCGCGATTTTCTTATATTTGCTTTGGTTTTTATGTAAACTGTAAACGATTTTTTTTTTGAGCAAAATGAGGCATTACATTGGTCTACGTTGACATAATATAAAAAACCGAGAAGTTAAGCGTGGAGGGAAGCAGAGATAACAATGCTTGACGTTGCCATACGAAAGTCTTAATAGAAAGTTTAAAGACTGCATCTTATGGAAAAGTCGTCATTAGCAATCCGTATATATTGGCATTAGCAGTCGTGTTGATACCCCAAGATATAGGATAGGAAATAATATTATTTCAGGGGCGTGTATATAATGAATTTTATAACAAATGAAAGCGCGTCAAAAATAGGGTTTATTGATACTAAATAGGAAGAGTTTTGTAAACTTTATAATGTCGAACTAAAAAAAATTTTGAAAAATTCTATACATTAAAAAATGTTAAAAATCTCACATTTTTTATATAAAAAAAAATATTAAATTTTTTCATAAAATTAATTTCTGTTACCTTGCATGCTTCAAAATATATTCAATGGATACAACATGGAAAGCTGAATCAAATAAGTGTATTTTTGATAACATGTATGGTAGTAGAAATAATAAAAAAACCTAATTTTATAGGAAAATTCAGTGTTTTTTTTTATATAAAAAATGTGAGATTTTTAACATTTTTTAATGTATAGAATTTTTCAAAATTTTTTTAGTTCGACATTATAAAGTTTACAAAACCTTTCCTATTTAGTATCAATAAACCCTATTTTTGACGCGCTGTCATTTGTTATAAAATTCATTATAGACACGCCCCTGAAATAATATTGTTTCCTATTCTATATCTTGAGGTATCAACACGACTGCTAATGCCCATATATATATATATATGTACCAAGCATAGTTATCAGAGCAGAATCGAGTGATCAGTAAGAGATAATGATAACTAGAATTCAGTCGAGGGTTAAGCTAGTCGTAGCGACGAGCGTTACTTGTATAATAATGCCACCTAAACCATGTATTACAATACATTAGTTGTTTTAATTCATTGCAATGGCTCTTGTTTTCAACGCATTATAATGGATGAAACGTTTCTAATGAATTCAATACATGGAATACGTTGCATTATCATGTACAGAACCATTTAAACATGTTTGTTCAATTTTCTTCAATGTTAAACGAACAAGATCGTTTGCTATCTTGTAATTACCAATATTTTTCTGAGTCATTTGATGACAATACATTTGTGGTATAATAGATTGTTTCAGACAAATAATCATATCTTCAATTCAAATGTTTTTTCTTATTCTTCTATTGTTATGTGTATATTGATTGCAAGCACACTCCTTTGAGAAATATTCTAATAGTCTTGCACAATGATGTGTCATATTTGACGAAAGAAAAGAAGAAAAAAAACATATTTCTTTTTCGTTCTATAATGTATTTCTTTTCATATCAATGAAAAAAATAGTTTTTAAGCAATGTAACGAATGGTCTATCACAACAAGCGAAAGTACTTAGTTCGATCTTTGTACTGAATTTGTGCACAAAAAAACAAAACAAAAATAATTGTATTCATGAGTATTTAATTCGCTTTACAATATTTTTTTAAAAGAAGACAATTTCTTTCGATCTCTTGGTCGATCACAATTGTTGTTTGCACAACAGTCGCTTGGTCCTGGCCAGATAACTAGACTAGTAATACACTTTATAACATCTCGATTACATCGAGCACATGCATCCACAAATGGATCTGGTAGCCCTATAAAGAAATAAATAAATGAAATTTTCTTTTATTCTGAGAAGTTTGTGTAATACGACAAAGATCTACTTACATGACCATCCCCAACTGTAAGCTCGACATCCATATTTCTTAAAGCATTCATCATGCCAATCACAACATTTACCTTTTGGACCACAATCTGGAATAGCTACATCACAACCGTGCAGGTCTCTCGGTTGAACAAATGAGTTTGTCGAAACGATTCTATCCATGTGTGCTCGTGAAACCACATCACTACACAAGAAAGTCATCACCAAGATAATAAAAGCAACAACCAATGATTGACACATTTTGTCAGAAAATGATCAGCTTTAGATCACTCACCTTTCTTTATTTCTCAAGTCTGTCCAATCGTGAGTCTATTCAAATATATATTAACAGCATTGTTAATCCCCAAAATCAGAAGTAAATATTGATTAAGACTCTTCTATTATCATAGATTTATTTTGTAAGACTATGCACATACACTATAATTTGTTTTTGAATTTGTATAAATTGGAAAATCGATTTGAAATAAGCTGATGCTTTTTTAAAGGTTTAGAATCTATTCAATTTGATTTTCGAAAAGAAATCAAGCTCTACTAAGGTTTCAGGACATTTGAAAATCAGTTATGATTTATTAGAAAATCAATTGAGAATCTTCAAATAGGAAGAGAATTAATGTTATTTCTTCCAAGATTCTTGAAATAAAGACCGTCACATCGTCATTATCTTCTCTTACTATTTTAGCCAATGGACAATGTTAAAGATTCATCATTATTCTCTTCAACTCGCAAACGACGAGTTTATAATTTCTTTTCATTCTATGACTTTGAATCAGTAAATCGAATCCGCAATTCCAGAAGTGTTTATATGAATTCACTTTCGATTTTCTAATAAGAAAATCAAATTTCATATTTTTAATGTTTTGAGTATTTTAATTTCAAAAAGTTAGGAGTTCATCGGTGAATTCATATAGGCATTCCTAGAATATCCTTCATAAAACTTTATAACTTATTTTCTAATTTACAGAGTACTTCTAAGATTTTGAGCATCTATTAATTCAAAGAAAAAAAACATGGACATCTTCAACAACAAGTGGTTGTTCATGTGACTATCTTTACAATTAGTTTGCAGAGATGACCAGCAGTGACTATTTAGTGCGTTATTCTCTTGTAAGCATCGAGGTTAGTAATAGTTATATGTAGTTTTTGATGTAAAAACATTGATCTCAGTGAACAAACGATGAAATTAGACCTTTCTGGACTAACATTTTTAAAAATGGAATTTACAGAGGATGTTAGCTTGGATAAATAATTCCGAAAAAAAAGTGGTGAGTATCGAATTGATTAATGACTGTGGTCTCGAAAGACCCAAATTGATGCTTCAGTCTCATAATTTGAAAATTGTGGTTAGTCACCGGTCGCGGCTCACCTCTTGTCTTTCTTCTAAAACCTCTATTTAAATTGTATGAGCTTGCACGTTGTGCAATCTTTTTTTTCTCTGCTGTACTCTTACGAAATTCAGCGTACATGATGTGAAAGCACTGCAATGTGAAAAAATATTATATTGTGTCCAGTCATTTTTACTCAAAAATTTCTTTTTCTGATTTCGCTTCGAAATTCCTTCAATGAATGGTTGAAAATAAATTGTTGTATTGTACATTAGATTGTAAACCAACTCGCTTGACAAATATCTAGATATAACCATAGGTAATAAGTGATAAGTAATACCTGACAAGATAAAAAGGAAATGATTGAAAATAAATAATCGTGTAAATAGCTAAAATTGAATTTTTTTTCAAGCAAGAAAATGTTCTCTAATAAGAGAATGATTGAGTTTATCTATGCGAAACCAGTAATTTAACCATGAGACGTTTAAACGGTGTTATTCGATAAAAGCCGGAATGGTATGAAAATATGAAAGATCTAACAGTTAGAAAGAAATGAAAAGAAGAAGCTTTGAAAGAAAGCACACTTTCAAGCAAATAAATTGATTATGTTTTTGATGAGTTAGAATATTATGATTCGATACGAGATAGATCTATACAGATGTCTGCTATTGATGATACACATTCAAAGATTAGAGAATGTAATAGAAAATCAAAAAGTTTGGCATCTTGGTACAAATAAAAAACATTGGATTTACGAGAGAACCTATCCAACAGCCGAAACGCTTTTGAGTCGGGACTTAGTGTATCTTATAAACCTTAGTGAGCTATATTTTAACGAACGATCAAGTTAAAATCGAATCATATATTAACAATTTACATCGGATTGAAAATAAAAAATTCTACCATGTTAATTGAACAAATCTTCGAATATTTTATCTCTTTATTTAGTAAACTTTTAAATCATTTAATTCATTCTGAAGAGAAATCAAATCGAATATATATGTTAATTATTATCTAGAGGATATTGATAATTCTAAACCTGTTTTATTGCATGAAATTAAAAAGTTTCGAAAAAACACCAATACTCTGGGATGTTCCCTTTTCTGAAAGAAAGGGTTATAGGGCGTTTAAATACGCCGGTTAAAATGCTTAAAGTTTGTCTGTCTGTCTGTCTGTCTGTCCGACCAAGCCAATCAGAATTCAGTATTCGCTAAACCAATGAAAACCCTGCAGTAGTTCTAAAAAAAATTCAATACATAGGTTTTTGGGGTCGAGGAATCGATTGGTGAGGTTAGTTTTTTAAGATTTTTCGAAATTAATTTTTTTACACAAAGAATAGACTTTTTTACGAAAAAAATGATTTTTT
>JAJEKB010019874.1:79255-97254 GCA_022393335.1 Macrotrachela quadricornifera
GATGAATGCCTAGTCAAAGTTAGAATTCTAATTTGGTCCAGTCAGAATTAGAATTCCAATTTTGCCTAGGCAAATTTAGAATTTGCCCAGATTCCAATTTTGCCTACAACATATATATATATAAAATATATCAAAACACAAAAAATTAAAAAATGGATCTTTTTAAAAATATATATTAAATTTGTTCCGTCATGTACATATTTGATATAACCTTTAGGATCCGAATAATCATGATCTTCAAATAATTCATTGGTAAAAAGTAATAAGCACTCATTGATCAGAATATTTATTGCTTTATTAAGTGATTTCATCAATAAAATTTTTGATATAATACCAGCAGAATTTTGTAAAATACGTTGAGCAGCTTCTTTTACACGTAAATCTTGATGAGTTGATGTTTTTTTATGATGTATAATAAAATTTTCAAATTCTTCAAGATCAAGATTTTCAATTGTTGAATCTTTACTTGAATATGACGAAGACATACTTATTACTATTACTTTATAATCTAAAATAGATAAATGTAAAATTTAAACTATACATTGAATAATATAACATAAATATTATTAATTTTATGTGGATTCAGTCAATGATAAATCCCAAAAAGAAAACAAAAAATTAATATGCTAAAACTATAATATAGTCTATATATCTAAATAACCAATATTTAAAATTTTTACATGATATTTTTAAGATAAAAATTGAAGATACAAGTTCTGTTTGAAAACTTCTATAACATCTATAAACACAGAATATATAAATGATGATTTAATTTTACAACAGTACACTTCCAACACGTATAGCATTATAATACCATATTTCTATCAGAAAGCCATCTATAATTAAAATAATTTTTCCTCTATTGCCAATATTAGTTTAATCACTCTTATTCACTCACTTGATTACAAAATTATATGCTATAGATGCTTTTATGCTCAATATTCTACATAAAACAAGTATTGCAAACAACTATTAGTATAAATATTACAAAAATAATTAGAAATGTGAGCTTTTAAACGTTCTATTTAGCTCTAAATAAATTTTTTCGCCAATAACCCTATGAAATATATTTAAGGTCATTATTTTATATAGTTAGCACTCTTGCCACAAAAAAATTGAATGTCTTTAAAAAAATATAACAGTTAAAGAAACATTAAATATTCATTCATTTTAGGAGCTACTTATTCCTTTCTCTGAAAGAAAGGGTTATACAGCGTTTAAATGCTTAAAGTTTGTCTGTCTGTCCAAGCCAATCAGATTTGTTTGCCTCGTAATTCAGTTCTAGAAGATTATTTAAGGTCAGGATTTCCGCCAATAAGGTATTTTGGTATGCCGGTACTAAACAGTCACATATTGTGTTTGTTGTCATAACTGCCAATGCGGAAATAGATTCGATTGAAAGATTAAAAGTAGTCATTGAAGAGACTCGATTCAGTATATTTTTTGTCGTATAAAGTTTAACCCAAGATAATCGAGGTGAGGAGTTCAAATCCAAGGATAGTTTTTTACAATTTTCATTGAATGCTTTTTGGTGAAGGTGAAGGTTTTGTAAAGCATGATGTCATAAGAAAAATGATTGTCTCTTAGGAAGTCATAGTCTATTGATGGTGGAGTTTATTAATAAAAAAAAACAATGAATAAAGGAAAAAGGGAGAATGTGGAAGAGAATGATAGACAGAATGGAGCAGATGATTTATTTGTACGGCATAGCTGAGCAGGTATGTTCAAGTGTGAATGAGAGAAGGATTGTGGAGTTAGAAAAATAAATACAGTATATATAGAAGTTACGCTCGTCAAAAGACTCGCTCAGCTCTTTCTTGTGGAACCCATCTATAAATTACCACCAAGCTATTCATTTATAAAATCCAGAGAAAACGAAGTTAGATTCAAGTTCTTCGACCTTAACTGTCTTTGATCAAACTTTATTAGGAAAATATTTTTCGTGAGAAAGTGGTCCTTGTGTAAAAACTGAGCTTGCTAGATTTGAAAAACTAACAGCAGATTCGAGCTCCTCGATCCTGATTACCATTCAGTCAACTCTTACAACAAAGTTTTTTTCATAAATAGTGATCCTTCGTATAAAAAAAATAATCCTCAAAAAATTTGAAAAAACTGACCTCAGATTCGAATTCCTTGTCATTGATTACCCTTTAGTGAAATTTCATAGAAAATATTAATAATTAATTATTAGTTAATAATTAGTTAACAATTAATTAAAAACAGGCTTTGATTTGAACTTCCCAGCCTTGATTACCCTTTGGTCAAATTTTACGCAAAATATGATGTTCCTTTGATCCTGAGGACACATCAGCAAGCAATCAAGCAAACAACTTATTCTTGCTAGACTCTTCTCTACTAGAAAGAGAACAATAATTTAACAGACAGATGTATCAATAGAAAAGGAACAAAGAGAAAAATATACATAATATATGACAGTCAGTGGACAAATTTTATGGCGTTGATTGATTTAGTTGATAAACCAATGTATGATATCATAGATATTTCGAAACAAATAGAATGTGGAACTAATCATTTTTTTCGGATACATTCGCTTTAGAGAACCACTCTTACTGTGTCGATAGTCGCACGCTCATGAACAGTGTATGTCTTATGAAGTATTCGGCATTCGTTATTCATTTGTAAATTAGGAAGAAATAAGCTTTTACTAGTCTTAAGTACTTTAATAGTTGTCTCACAGGAAGCAAAAATGCCGATATCCCTGTCGTCGTTGAGTGAACTGGAAAGGAAAGCATGAGAGTACTGTTGAAATAAAACGACGAAGGCGATTTTTAATAACCAAGTATTGAATGGAATCCTATTCAATTAAATGTCGAAAAAATTGCTTTGAAACCATTTTAAAAATTTTTCTTGGATGTTAACCGCTTGAATGTCTCGTACTTTCTCCATACTAAAAGCACAGCAATCTGTTTGCAACAACAGATATTATTTTGTTATCGCTAACCTTTTTTTTCCTTTTCTTTTTTTTCCTTCTATCATCTATGTGCGACTCAATACTGTTCAGCATATATATACTTACCCTTTCTCTCTCTCTCATCCTTATGAACTAGTTCTTCTCAGTTTTAGTTGTCCTTTTTCTTTTGTTATTGCAACTATCCATTCATCTAGATGAAATATATTTGTCATCTGAACCTGCTACGTCGTTTATATCGATATTCAAGGAATACTGATCTGCATCAACATAGCTAATATAGACAGTAGTTTTCTATTATATATCCGGTCTTTCACGACTCGATAATTAATTACACTAAATAAAGGAAGAAGTTTAAAAAGCACTTGTGATATTTTTATCTGTCCTTAAAAAAATTTAATCAATTGCGCATCCACTCTTAACACTATTGGCTGTTAATCATTGCGATTCATGTATTATTTAACAGTCGTATTCGAATAGTCACAAATTTATCGAATCAACTCAAAATATTCATCATTATGTGGAACATTATCGGATTAATACTGGACAATGTGTCAAATTAACTAAATGTCCACTATTTAAACCATATACAGCTTCTGAAAAATATGATCGTAGCTAAATTTAACATGGATAAGTTTAGTATTGACATGCCAAATGTTTAGAATCGACAAAAAATCGTTCATCGAATGATCAAAAAATCACTAGATGGACGACATCTGATTATTCACATACGTTCGCAGAAAACTTCTGGTATCCAAAAGATCCGATTATAGAGAGTTCAGTAAACAATAAAGACAGTTTATTGTTATTAGATTAATCCGAAGTTAGAACGTTGTTCAGTGAATTTTTTTATATTTAATAAAAATATTCTTAGACAGAAAATATCAATACTCATTTTTATACAAAATCATTATTATAATACTATTTTACTTGAGTTTGGTTGTTCGTAAATATGTTTAAATATGTTTCATAGGGAAAAGACTTGATTCATAGGATGTCTTTGAATAATGATAATTATTGCGCACCTAATATCTTGTTTTATGCGATTAGTAATTGTTATGCTTTTAGTAAAACAATAGATCAACAGTTTCAACTTGTCGTATGCATAGTTTGAATATGTGAATGTCTTTTCTTTCTTCTGGAAGAAAGAGTTATACTCAGCTTGAAAAGTGCTTAAAGTTTGTCTGTCTACTCAAGCCAATTTTATTTCTTTCCCGCCGTCTTTCTTTCTCCCTTTCTCTTGTTTCGATTCACACATATAAGCGTTCATACATATAGACGCTGACTTGTATATTTGAGCCATATGAACGAAGAAAAAAAAGATTCAATACGCTAGCGATGTTGAGATGATGGTTGAATCGATTCAACAATAAGGAAATAAGAAAATATACTGAGACGAACATTTTAATATTAATTCTTATATATAAAAAGTTGATTTAAATAATTATTAAAAAAGTATCGATGATAATTCTTATAGCTAATGATTCAAATTAGATTTAACTTGTTTAATCATATTTAAATATATTCAACTAGTTCTAAATTTCCGATTTTGTCCAGAGTTGATAAAAGTGACGTCATTAGAAAAAATATCAAAATCTGAGTATATCGTGATATTTTCAGAGTGGAATATCTTTTATTCTCCAACAAAAATCTAAAAAGTTCTCCGACAAGAACCATCCCAATATCTTTTTTTCTCTTCTTTCTCCTTCTTTTCGTTGCACCTACTCAAGCGTTCATATGTATAGTTATTCGCATATACAACATATATACACGATGAAGTTTCGATGGAGAACCAGCGAATATTAGCACCACGTGTGTTCTCTTCGACAAATACTGTCTTTTACAGAATATTCATCAGTGAAATTTTTTTCTCTTTCTATCAATTCAACGATAGTCTTGATTCTATTTCTTCGAATTTATTAATCTAACGAAAATATTTGATAATAAATTCTTCTTTCTTTTTAAATGAAAATTCAATACTCTTGATTTAAAAAAAATAAATTTCTTTCTTTGACGAATTTTATTCTTCTTACAAAAACAATAATACAACAAATAATTGTTGACTCTTGAATTATTTGTATAATGATGAGAAGATGAAAAATTCTATTTAATAAAAATAGATATAATTCCACTCAATATCTTGAATAAAATAATTTTCCCATTTTATTAATAAAATTCGATTTGATCTTCTATATAACAAAACAAAATTATATTTAAGAAAAAAAATGATTATCTTTCTTTATCTTTGAAACCGAAATTAAATTTTTCTAGAAATAATTTATTTTCCAAGAATAATTTCATCATATATTATTTTCATTTAAAACGTTTTATAAGAACATATTTATATTTAATAATGAGAAATATTTTATTAATTAACAGTAACCATTGATTATTCGCTTTATTATTATCATTCGACTAACAACAGAACCATCGAATATAACAAAAAATAAAACTGTTAGTGATTTTCGTACACACAATGGTAGTAATGTATTTTTATCAAAAACAACAGAATCAAGCAAAAAATTTTCTGATAAAAATGTTACAAGTAAGTCAACCTCTGGACTTTTAAGCGCATCTGTTAACAATGAACGAGCTAATTCTTTGACCTCAAATGTCAATCATTCCACAAAAAAAGCAAAAGAACCTTCAACAACAAAGAGATCTAATATTGCATTAAATGTACGTTCTATTTCATCAGGACCAACTGTCAAACGACCAAGTGTAGCTTCAACAACAGCAACTACTACTACTACTACTACTGCTCATAAAACTGAAGCTCAAGTTGAACATCAAAAAGATCAACCATTAGATAGAAGACAATTATCAAATTCATTGGAATCTAGTTCCTCAACAGTATCATCATCAACAACAACAACAGTAGGAGGAAGAGCTTCTACTACTGCATTAGAACGATAAGAAAAACAAAATTCCATGAATAGCAATGTCTTTAATAAAAGAAATGTAAACAAAGTATTTTCCTTTCTCTTTCGTAAATGTTTTAATGGGAATCGAATGTGCTGCCTTGAATTTTAAACGTATAAATTAATGCATGTATGCTTAAACACTTAATACAAAGGCACCGTTCGTTATTTTAGTTTAAAAAAATGAAAAAAAATGTTCGCAATACATTTATGTTTAGTAATCGTCATTGAGCATATATTTCAATTATGTGATTTGCTTTTATGCGCGCTTAGAGAATTCATCTGTAAGATACGTCCGATTGTTTCCTTATCGTTGTAAATACAATACGCATTTTGTCATCGTTCTTTTTTCTATATATACGTGTAATATGGTGCTTTCCAACATACTGTTTTTTTCTAATATTTGTTTCTCTATCGTAATCAAGTTATAAAAAGAAAAAAGAAAAAGAAGATAATTATAATACGTCTTGGCATTAAAAAGCAATGAGCTTTGTTCAATTGATCATCATCACTTTATATAAAATCCTTGACCATGATGTGCGATTTGTATACAATAATACGACCTTTGTTGGTGGGCACTTGCAAAACGCACTCGTGTTAAATGACTCACATAAGAGAAAATCAATATTACATATGTAGAAAGCAGCAAAAAAAACGAAATAAGAGAGAAAATCGAAGGACATAAGTAGACGTACTAAAAAAACTTTTCTTCTTTATTATATATCTAATATAATCAGCTGTTTCTCATATAAAAATTAACAGCAATATCTTCAATACGTATATTATAATTCGATTAAAAAGAAATTATCTGATATTTATCTATAAAATAAACGTAAGATAGATAATCATTCTTAATTATTCACTGTTTTTTTTCGATATATTGTTTTTAAAAAGAATCATTATAATTATTATTATTGAACTTACTTTCTTTTCTATCCTTTCTTTCTTTTCCTCTTCAATACCAACGTACATACGGTCGATTTCTCCTTCGAGTAAAACGACAACTACACTTTTATATAACGTGCATGAGAGGTTGAAGTTAACATATATATATAATGGTTTGCAAAAAGAGTTGGAACAATTTCGGAGCTCAAACATTTTTAGTTTTCTAGATTCTGTTAAGATTTTGTTTTGCAACTATTATATATTTATATTAAGCAGACTATCCACCAAAACGTTTCTCATAGCTGATGGATTGATGTTCTCTCGTTGAAGAATATCAGGCTGACAGAGTAAACTCAGGCATTCGAAAACTATGCCATACTTCTCAATTACATTATTAAAACACAGAAATGCAACCGATCAGGAAAGTTCGTCGATATATAAAGGTAATACTGTCTACAATTAATTATGTCTTTTAAAAATTAAGAATTCAATACTCTATAGAAAAATGAGTACTCACAAGCCGAAAAAATACGGTTGATCTCTAATACAGCTGCATATCATGTCAACTCATGAAACCATATAATGAGGCGATAGTTAGAGAATCGACTGAGAAATAACGTACGCAGTATAGATGAATCATTTTTAAAAGTATAATCTAGCGCTGTTCGAATTTTTTAAAATATGAATATTAGAAAATGTTGTAATTAGTTTTAGTCATTGTAAGAGAGGATAAACGTGTCTTTGTTACCAAATGAACGTAGAACGAATATAATCGCGAACCATAAATTCTAGGACTTTGAACGGCTGCCTACTAAATAAAAACAAAATTTTTTGAAAATATCAGTTTTTATTTTAATCTTTTATTTTTTGATGTTATATTTTATTTTAAAATAACAAATCTAAAATATTTCTACGATTAAAATGTAATCTAAGTAGAATATACATATCAATAGTTTATCAAACCTATTAATTGTATTGATGAAAATCTTTCCATTGACAATGATAAATAATAAATCATTCCATGGTTCATTGAAGGAAAATCCAGAATAATATTTTATTTTATCTTCGAAATAACTTAAATCTCGCTAAAAAAAAGTATAATAATGGTTAGTTTTTTAAGTCTTTTATTTAGTTTAATCGAGAATCATTTAATAAGTCTATTACTTTTATCAACAATCAGTCATAGTTTTTTGAAGGACATTTGCTGATTTAGCATAAAACTAGTATGAGACATATTTATGATAAACAATTTCATTCAGATGAAATATCTTTCGATAATCTCAATTGAAATAAAACTTCTTTATAAATGTCGCAGGAATAATTAAAATTTATGAATATTTTAAAATGTCCTAGGAAAAATTAAAATTTCAATTTTTCCTATAGTATAATTTAAAATATTCCTGCAGGAAAAATTGAAATTTTAATTTTTCCTAGGACATTTTAAAATATTCATAAATTTTAATTATTCCTGCAACATAAATATATTTTATTCTGATTCTTATATTTCTATTTTTTCTATTTAATATTCTTTAAAATATCATTGAAATATATTTATTACAGATTGTTTTTTTAAATATTTTTAGTTTTGTAATAAAAAGTTAAATGTTTTTAATTAATTTTTAAATGAAAATAATTTGTTTAAAATAATAAATTAAAAAGTTGAAACTAATTTTGGATTTATCCAATTTTTTCAATTGAAAAAAAGAGAATAATCTGGTTTTTAAATCGTTTCAAAATGTTGTAAAGTTCTTTTTCCTTGTTTAAATTGATATTTAACATAAAAATAATTTTCATTTGGAGAAATATTTCCAAATAATTGATCTCAAATTTTAAAAAAAGTATCCAGCATAATAAAGACAATTTTCACTTGATATAGCATGATGTAAATAATGTTAAAATGATGTTTCCTAAACTTTCACTTCTTTCACATAACACTTTTTCTTTAGTTTTTTTTTAAATAGATCAAATGGCAAGTTAAAATTACTTTGTGTATTTATAAAAAATAATTTAATTGAATAGAAACTCTTAGACTCGATTAAAAACGTCTTTGTGAACAAGAAGATGACATCATCTATTGTTTTATTTTTTTAAGTTTATTTATCTTAAAGAATTAATGAAATAGATAAAAGGGTTTGTCTTGATTTTGACTTAAGAAATCAATTAGAATTTCATAATATTTAACTTGTTTTATAGAATAGAAAAGAACAAAGATAATTGATAAATATATCTCAAATCAAGTGAGTCTTGCTTTATTCAAATAGAATGAAAAAAAAGAATAATTTAAAGAAAGATTTGAGTTGAATTTGTTTCTATTAATTGATGAAGAGTTGTGTTCTTATCACCTTATATATAATAATTAATGAATTAATTTCAAAAGAACAAACAAAAAATTGATGATTAATTAAATATTTTTAAAAATAATTTTAAGAGATTTGATATTCAAAGTAATTTTTTATTAATCGTTCAACATTCTAAGCATGAATATCTTTGTTTAAAATTCAGCGATGTTATCAATTTTATGCTGAATGATTATTTGTATTCTTTTACATAACAAAAGATTGATACTTCAATATTTATTTCTGTATTTCTTATTATAAAAAATAAATATGATGATTATCAATTAATGACTTTATTTGAAAATATTATATAAAAAAAGAAATTTTTTTCTGGAAATAAATAAATTTAGTTAGCATTATCATTGAATATCATTTAACAAGAATTCATTTAATGAAGTTGAGGAATGATGAACAAGAGAAAAGAAAAGAGAATGATTTGCATATAGCACGGGTGACTGATGAGCGTTTATGACGCGATACGAGTTCAAATCCTGTGCGAAGAGAATATATTTTTCATATTGCCATGTAGTGTACCATTGATAATTATTACAATTTTTTTTACTTATGGTCAGAGATACTCACTCGACATCTTAACGGATTGAAAATATATGTCTGATTTTAATGATAAAAAATAACAATTGACTAAAAGTTTATTTTAAATAAAATAAATTGATTGCTTATTTTCAATCAGTTAAAGAAGACATATGGACTATTTCATATTTCGTGAATGTCATTCATTCTGATAACATTCACTCGCTATTTTATTCTTTAATTTTCGCCTGCCAACTAGAGCTCAGCATGATCACCGTCAATTACGGTAGTCACGGTCACGATCGAGATCGTAACCGTGACTTTTTAAAAGTTCGTGACCGTGACATGATTATAACTGAAAGCTAGTCACGTCGGATTCTACTGCCTGCTGTGTTTATATACTCATGAATGATCATTTGAGAAAGAGAAAAAAAGACATTACTGTTTCTCACTGCGATAGTAATTAACATTTTCTAAAGTTATTTTTAATCACCTCATTTGAACAAAAATATTGTCTATATATAAGTTGCATACCAATCTTTGAGTTATCATTCTAGCAAAAAATCTCACTCGAATACGTTGATCAAAAGTGTATAACAAATATTAAGTTCGTATGTATCTTTAACAGTTTTATCAATAATTATTTACTCAGAAATTGCAGATTTCTGTTATCATTCTCTTCTTTTTCATAAACTGCTCATCATTATTTTTAGTTTTCAACAAAAATATATACATGAATCACGTGCCAAATTTTGATGAATCATTGTCAGACTCTATGTTGCTCGACACTGAACAGGTACGAGGATTGAACTATTTTTACCTCTTGGATACCGCTGTCTTCAGACTAAAGACAAGCAAAACGAAAAAAAGATAGACATGTGATATGATAGATATAGAGCCAATATAGAGGATCGTTCGTATGTAATAGACTATATCATATATATACAGCTGATTGAGCATGATTGAACGCAAGAGTGAGTGATTTTTCTCTATGTTCGTATACAGAACGCGAGATATGTCGGCATCCAAAAAATTAAATAACAATATAAAAATTTCTTTCGTATAAATAGCGTTCTAGCGTTCTGTTGATGTTAAAGACACTAGGACGCTGTAATATATGAGAAAATGTTTTATTTATTAATAAGAAAAATCTCTCTATTATAAATAGCGTCCTGCTGTTATTGTTCACACATCTCGACGATAATCACTTTGTACAAAAAAGTCATAAATTATTCTCTTTTAGATGTTTATTGACTCTGCTCTAAATGAAAATTTGTGTTCTGGAATACAACTTTCTGACTCAATATTCAAAAGTTCTACAATAGGTCGATGCACATTAAAACCAACGTCAAGTTTGTTGCACAATTAATTCAAGTATGAAATGAAAAGAAAATTTATTTTTAGATGCTTTAGAATTTACATTCCATCCTGTCGTTACTTCAACACAAATTGATTTAGCTAAAGATTCTACGTCACCAAAACAACAATTGAATGAAAATGTTAATGACGTTGAAGCAAATCGTATAATCAATCTTGCAAACCAAACAATGGAAAGTTCTGTAAACGTAGTTGCATCTAATCAATTTATCTCGACCAAAGAATCAACATCAAAAGATGAATCAAACAGAAAAAAAAGATTTAGAACTAATCGAAGTGAAAGTGTAATAAAAGAAAATGATGATCGATTAAATCGAATCAATTTCTTTCTAAAAAATATCACAACAACGAAAACATATCTTGATGTATTCTTTTTTATTGCCAATTTATTTCCTTTTATTCAACAGAACGTCGACAATCGTTCAGCAAAGATTCGATATTTGTGTGTTGCAGGTAATTTTTCTTCCTATTTGAAATATTATCTTTTTAAAGCATAAATTATAGACACATCAACATCATCAAATAAAAATTCCATTTCCATCCATCTTTGTTTCGAAAAAAAAGTCAATTTTAAACATAAATTTTTAAATAACCTTTTTCCAGGTAAAAATTGGAAGCTAAGATATTTTATATGAATATTTATTTAATAGAGCTGAAACTATCAGATTATATGTATATAACAAATGGTGATCAATTTAACATGGAAATAAAACAATTAGCAAATGAAAAATATATTGAATCATATTTATATACGATAAAGACGATAAAGAAAGAGAAATTTGCACTGACAGATAATTATCTTCAGAAACGAAGCGACGTTGCTCGTGTTGCATTAAAAGCAGACACTGTTCAACAAGGTTTGATTATTTTATTTACATAGATTTTTCTATAATAGATGTCTATTTTATAGGTGCTGATATATTGAAAAATGATCTTCCGTGGGAGTATATAGTGCATGGCGATAAAATGAGATGCAATGTCGAATATGAACTTCGTGAAGCAAGAAAGCAGAAATTAATTGATTATAAGCCAATATATGATCCAATAACGTTTAAGTAAATATCTTCTACAAATAATTTTTGCAATCTACGGTTGTTTCATAGAATTCCAGACGAACATAGAGAAAATATTCAGGAATGGATAGATAATGACTTTCGAAAACGTATTAATGGTGAGATAACCAGATCAAGATGCTTATTTATGGTTGGACCAACACAACACGGTAGGAGCTTGAATTTTATTTTATTTATTCGATGATACATGTGTATCTAATAATCTACTCCAACGATATTTATTTAATTATCTTAGTTCTATTACTATTCAAGCTTTTAATATTTTGATGATCCTATCGTGTAAAAAGAATACGACTATATTTAGATTTTTATTTCTTTTTATTAGATAAAAATCAAATTAATTATATTCATTCAAAATTTATTGGAGCGAAATGTATATGTATAAATCGTTTGTCTCAGTTTTTAATAAAACTGAATGATATTTTCGTCTATATAAAAATTTGACAAGAAATTTAAATAAAATAAATTGCATTTGGAGCGCCGAATAAACAGCTACTTTCTCTTTAATCTTAAAATAAAATTAGAAGAATAATTAAAACTATGATTTACTTTTTTACAAATAGCTTAGACTATTTGAATTTCTTTGAGTAATATGACATGCTACTATAATATATTATATATATATATCTAATGTATTGAAATAAACGTTTAATAACTATTGATCATTATTTATTCATTTAGAGTATCGAATTTCAAAAAGATAGAATTTTCTTTTCTTTGACCCAAATATCTTCAAATTTATCTTGTTCAACACATTTTTTTCCCAATGAAATAGAAAAAAATAGATGTCATCACATTTTTCATGATAGATTTCATTCAATTGAATATATTGATAAACAATTTTATTCAATTTAATATTCTAGCAGTTAATAATATTGTTGTTCAGGCAATATTGTAATGAGATCGAATTTTTTATTCTATCTATATCATATTTTATGATTTTCATCCCACATATAATTACTTTCATCATCCTTCACTTTATCACATTCATCTAACATGTATCAAGATGGTGTAGATTTTTTTCATCAATAAATAAAATTCTCTCCAATATATTATAGCGTCCTAACGTCCTGTTGATATTAAAGACGCCAGGACGCTGCTTCTAAGAGAGAGATTTTCCTCATCAATGAATAAAATTTTCATGGCCTAATTGATCTCAATTTTGATCATAACGTTGCTCAATTGAATGAGAAACATGTTGACTTCGTAAATAATATTCATTTTCAATTTCGAATGTATTTAAAAAATTATGAAAAGGTGAATATCGCCTATTTATATTGTTATAACCTGCATTTATCTAATCTCCTTCTGCTAAAAATGATCTTCCATTAGGTGGTTGTTGTAAATATGGATTCCAATTCATTGGTTCAAATAAAAGGGGTTTAAGTACAATAAGAGCACTTTTTCTATTCATTCCATGTAAAACAGTATTGACTGTACGAACACATCAACAAGTAAGTGATGAATAACAATAATCAACAGCAACACTAAGACAAGCTAATTGTTGTCCTCAATTAAAAGCTACTCTTTCATCATTACGTACAATTGGTGGATCAAAATGACACATTAGAGTATTAGGACGATGTAATAATCGATATGGTAATAATGATTTTTGATAACTTTGTGGAGGAACTGATGGAACACCATCAAATACTTGATCATACCATGTTGCACCTAAGTGTAAATCTATACATTCAGCATGGCAAAGAATAACTATAAACGAATATCATAGGGTTGATGATTTTGTTGTTGAGCATGAAGAAGTTTATGATATCTTTTATAGAATTTTTTAAAATTTTTATAGTGATAATTTTTCTTCTGATTGCCAGGGACGAAAGATTTGACTCCAGCCATCAAAATATGTAAATATAACATACGGTCTTCTTTAATAAAAGACGAAAAAGAAAATAATCGAGCAAGGAATAACATTTAAAGTGAGTAATCAGACGTGCCAAGCAAAAGAGATATAACGTTTGTATAATATACATACACATAATAATAATACAAAAAAAGCTAATAATCAAATAAAAATGCTAAAAGAAATCAAAGTTTATTAAGCTTTTACAATTAATATATATTTCAAGAAAAGTTAAATAAGTTTTATTATATTACTTCCTTTTTTTCATGCCTATTACTTTTACATATGATTGTACGAGAAAACCAAGTCTTCAATAAATTATACATACTAATTGATCGAGTTAGATAAGAAAGAATGAAGAGACAAATATTGTTGCTGTCATATCTTGACAAAAAATATCAAATGTTCTCGTGAAATATGAATAAAAAATCATTTTTTATTCACATAACTGAATAATACAAAGCGCCTTGTTAGTTTTTAAGTTTTTTTTAATCATAGAATAAATGTTAAATTATGTTGATGTTTGTCTTTCAATATAATCTACATTATTAACACGTTTTACAACGATAAATTCATCGGAGTTATTGCAAAAAATAAATCAAGATAATGGAGCTTTTTATTATCAAAAAAATTCTTGAAACTGTATACCGGATAATTTAAAAGCTAATAATCATTGTCGTTATAATCGTTTTCAAGATTGACTTTTATATCAAACAAAATGTCAATCATTATCCCCAATAAATTCTAATAATAATAATAGCCAAAGAATTTTCCCATCAAATCAAACTGAAACAGTCCGAATAACTCATCGAAAAAAAATTCTTTCAAAATCTAATTATCACTTAAACGAAAATGGATTAGTAAGAGAATTAATAAATCAATTCGTTTTTGCTTCATTATTATTTAGATAAAGAAGATTTTATGAAGTTTTTTTTTTTTACTTTAAGTTCTGTTTTGCTTTTAATTTGAATATCAAAATAAGGAGAGCCTTTAAAAAGAGTTTGAGATGTATCATTCACATGACCTCCTTCAGGCTAAATTAACAGTATTTTTAAAAAGTAAAATTCGAAATTCTACTTACTTCTCCTGTTGTTGTTATTCGGCTTGCCTGAAATATTCAAAGTATTAATCGAATAGAAAATTTCGATTTCTTTTACCGTATCGACTGTATCACCAAACAGACAGTATTGAAAATTTTTTGCATCAACAATTCCACCAACAGCTGGACTAGAATGAAAATCTTTTGGAAAATAACTTTTTTATAAATAACAAAAATAACTTTTCATTTACCAAACTTAACTCAAAAATGATTGTTTTGTTACAGGATTTATAACTCGCTTAACATTTTTAACTAAAGCAAGTGATAAAACAGCTATAACTACAGCTTGATTAAGACCTAATGGTTTTTTCATATAAGCACCAAGTTCTTCCGAAAATGCCGTACTGTGCACTATTGACCCACTCGAAAATATTAAAATTTAAATAAATAACTAAATCGATTATACAGCTGTTGATTCCCTTCGTTGTGGTTGATTAGAACGATCTTGTATTCTAGATACAACCATATATGATGAATCAGCTTTTATTTCAACTTTAAATACATCATAATGTTCAGCACATTGATCAAATGTGCGAACTGTTGTATTTATTGATTCAACAATTTGTTGTGATTATAATTTTTGTATAACATCTTTAAAATCAATTGAATATGCAAAAAGAACAGTAATTAATTTATGAGACTATAGAAATACAAAATTTCATAATTTGTTTTTTTTATTTCCATGTCTTACTTCACAAAGTGAATTTGCCAAAACACCTTCTTGTAACTATTGTGTAATATGTTTTGGCATCATATTATACAAAAGACGTTTTCCTTTACGACGTCATTCTTGTGATTCATGTTTTGAATTTTGTGATATTGTTACTCATACTTGTTGTTTATCAATAGCTGCTTATAATGTTCTTGCATGTTGCATACCAACAATAAGAATTTCGCTACTACCATAAAAAAACCTCAAATCATGTAAAAATAATCCAACTAAAAGCATTTTTTCTGTTGTTGTTAAACTAAAATTATCTTTAAAAATCATTTTTTTAAATAAATATTATCAATTCAACTTTACACTGAATGACAAAGAAAAATAATGAAATTCCATGCTGTAATTAATTTCATTTATCCTTTAAGACGAAGTTGAGCAGATCCTGATGATGCAAATTTTTTAGCAACTACAGATGTATTAGGACGAAATGTTAATCGACTTTCAATTACAAATAGTATATGTCTACCATCAGATAATACCTAAAGTATATTTTCTAAATATATTTTTTTTTTGTTATACAGAGAAAAACAAAATAAATTCGATCCCATTTAAGTAATATATCGGCTCGAACAAGACGAAACACATCTTTGAGATGACGACCAACTAATGTTGCATCATCTGGAAAACATTTCGCACTGAATGTCCCACATGGTAAATACGCATTTGTGGATCAATTAAAATCGCAAATTGAAATACGTATAAATAAATGAAATTTGTTTTTAATAAATCGGAAAATGATCTTGATCATATTTTAATTAACATGCAAATCTTCTGACACATCATTTCCGTTTTTTAAATAACATCCTATGAAGAAATGGAATTTAATATTTCTTTAAGAAATTTTGCACTGGTCACATCGGTTAATTTTAGACCTTCCATTAGAGGTTTTTCAATTGACTTTGTCATGAAATTATTAAAATCGCCACGGGAAACAATTTATATATCTAAACATAAAATAAATTCTACTATTTTCCATATTCATATAAATAAAAATTCTTGCATTTATTTGATGATATATTATCTTGAATACGAATATGAATTTCTTCTTTAAAAAATCTGGCTGCACATTCTTTTCATTGTTTCATAATATACCGTTGAAAACCTCGACGTTTGATTTATAGTCCCTGGAGAAAGTGTATGTTACAGCTGCATTTTCATCTTCTTCTGTTACATGAAATAATGGTATTTTCATTTTTCAAAAACTAAATCTATTTCAATCATGAAGTTTATTAACTTTGTCTCGGATGTTTTCAAACTGATATTGTTCAACACATTTTTCCCAATCAAATAGAAAATAGAAAAAAATAGATGTCATCACATTTCTCGTAATATATTTCATTCACTTGCATATATTGATGAACAATTTAATTCAGTTAAAAATTTTGACAGTAAATTATATTATTCACATGATATTGCGATAGAATCGCGTTTTTCATTATTTTTCTATGATATTTGATGATTTTCATCCCACATATAATTATTTTCATTATCCTTTATTTTATCACATTCATCTAACATATATCAAGATGGTGTAGATTCTTTTCATCAATAAATAAAATTATCTCCAATATATTACAGCGTCCTAGTGTCTTAAACATTAACAGGACGCCAGGACGCTACTTCTAAGAGAGAAAGATTTTTCTCATCAATGAATAAAATTCTCTCTAATATATAACAGCGTCCTAGCGTCCTATTGATGGTAAAGACGCGAGGATGCTATTTTTAAGACACAGATTTTTTCGTCCATAAATAAAATTCTCTTCATAATAATTTAACAAAAATTAATAATATAAATAGAATAATAAATAAATGATATTTCTTGTGAAAGTATTTTTATTATTAAATATGAATATTTTCAATATTTTCGACGTTTCGATTCAGTTAAAGAGTCATTTTCGAGAGTAACACATCACCTTGAACATAAACATGAATAATTCTGAATGCCAAATCATCACCTAATATTTTATTTTATAATAAATCAATGAGTTTTTTTCATGTTTATGTTCAAGGTGGCGTGTTACTCTCGAAAATGACTCTTTCACTGAGTCGAAACGTTAAAAATATTGAAAATATTCATATTTAATAATAAAAATTCTTTCACAAGGAATATAACCTACATATTATACTAAAATCCTCTTCAATATACTACAATGTCCTGCCGTCTTAAACATTTACAGGACGCCGGGACGCTACTTCTAAGAGAGAGAGTTTCTTCATCAATAAATAAAATTCTCTCCAATATATCGCAGCGTCCTGGCGTCTTGTTGAT
>JAJEKB010019874.1:97715-130049 GCA_022393335.1 Macrotrachela quadricornifera
TGATGTAGTAAATGTCTGGTCTTTATCTGTCACGATTTTGCTGATAAAGTCTGCGGCAACGTCTTTGAAGTTAAAAAGTCAGACGGTAATATTTATGAGAAAACAATGGGTTTATCTTCAAAGAGAAAGAAAAAAAGAATCTAGTATCGATTGTTGATTGGTTGAAATGGAAAATTGAAAATTAGTGACTAACCAATAGCATATGAACTACGTGAGTCATGATGATAAACTGATGCGCGGCGTATAAAATCATGATACTTTCAATGGTATTCATCATTCATTCAACGATCACATCCCGCAACGCCTTCTTTTTCACACTGTTATCCTAGTGTAATTGAATTCAATATTAAAACTGTTAGTCATCTTTTTATAATTGAAGTACGTATTTTCTACAGGCATTAATGCTGCTCTAATTTGTCTTTTTATTTTAGATCTGTCCACGTGATCACACTAACACCTTGTAATACGTTGTGTGCACTCTGACTCTGAGGTAAGTTTAATTTATGATACCATTTAAATCGATCCGTTGCGGAAATCGAGCCATTTTGGCAAATACTTATTTAATCTTTTTCGTGTGTGAGAAGAATAAACTACTTTTTGTTACCGGTACCTTTTTTTTACTTCTTTTGTCTAATGATCATGCTATAAGTGTTATTAGTAGTCACAGAAGAAGATATCATGAGATAGTCCAAACATGTACCTATCTCGTTAAATAACGACGTGATGATTATGTTGTTGTGCAAATGGCAATATTTGACTTTAACTAAAACTACGTGCAAATTTTAGTTAAATTAAGCTTATATTTAATGTTCACATTCTATATGCCGGAACATATTTCTTAACGTATCTCTTTCCGGCTTAAATATCTTATTTTGTTAAGTTATATTAGCTAATTTTTTTTTCAAATTGAAACTTTGCTTTAGTGATCTGTATAGATTGTGAAGTTATATTACAAATTAATAGGAATCAGTCCAAGAATGGGTAACAGCTATCTTCATTTTTTAAAATTAGAATTTTTCCATAGATGTTTTGTTTCCCGCGTGTGACTATTCTGGCTTTCAAGCCTTTACTTTATCCTTTAATTGTCCGATTGGGTAAAATTTTATCGTCAAAAAAGCTTTTCGACAAAATAAAGTGGTTAGTTTAAACTCTTGTTGTTCAAATTTTTAACTAATTATAATAATTGCATTCAATTTCAGTAATTGTAATATGGAACACAGATTAGTTTTAAATAACAGGATTGATACTGACATTACTAATAATGAAATGTGTGGTATATTGCATCAACGTTTAAAGTATTCTCGATTCCGTCGCGTTCCAACAAAGACAGGCAAAGCAATTTTCTATCTTTTTTTTCACAAAGAAGAAGATACATATGCTGCTCTTCGAACAGCTAAGACAATTAAAGAGATCTCACTCGTCAGATACCGTCCAATGAATCCTACTGATTATGAACTACCATTTCGACCATTTCCACCCAAACATATAATCAATATTTGTCGCTACGCATTCAGAAGATATCTGGATAGATTTGACACTGTGGTAAGAAAAAAGACTTTTTTCCGCATAAGACAATATTTTTTTCTGTAGCTACTCTTCAAATTATTTATTCGTCGCGTATCAGAACAAATAATGGCCCAGCATATACAAATTCCTAATGGTTTGTTTTTTTTTATTTTTCACGGAGGCATATGACATAGTAGCGTTTCTTTCTCATTATAGTACATGAACGAATCGATAAATTACACATGTGGTGGTGGATGAACAAACAGTTTTCAGTCAAAGACAATTACTCTGTACAAAAACTTTTAGATGTGTTTTTCAGTTAGACTCCTTTTTATATTATTAAGTTTTTTATTTCTGTATTAAATTAAAATTATTGAGCATTATGTTATTCAGTGAATTTGCGCTATTGATCAGCGATAATGTTCTTTTGCACGAGTGTTTTGTATATCATAAAAGTGTGAATGCACTGTACTTTTATATTATATATTCGATTAATTAAATAAATCTTGACAACGTGAGCGTACGATAAATAAATGATAAGTTAACTATTAATATATATGGCTAGCCCGAACAATTAATATCTTTCTTTTACTTTCCCATAGACTATTCTTATGTACTTCTAGATATAAACAAACAATATACTTGAATTGCACAAAATTAAGTTTTTCCAATGTCTCAACCGAAACCCATCATAATCGATACTAATCAGGTATCAGCATCGAAATATTCTTTTTATTCATTAAAACATGTCTTTAATTATAGCTGAATTATCCAATATACATTACGGTACCCATGCCAACGATTATTCTCCGAAATTCATCTATTAGAATGACACTTTCACATGAAATCAGTTTTGGACAACATAGTGAATCGAACAGCAAGTGCATGCATTGTGCTTATTGGGAAAACAAAGATGAGAGTGAAGAAAACAAGATTGACGAAGAAATTCATCCAGATTATATAGAAAAAGAAAAAATCGGAGTAGAAGAAATTAAAGAAAAAATGATTTTTCAGTATCCTTTTAATAAACAACATAATTGCAACACAGATATGTTTCTTAACAATGGAAATCTTAACAAATCGCCATTGTCACCTTTATTGAAAGCGAACATAAAAGAAGAAATTTATGACTGGAAACAGTTTTCGATCGAATAGCTTCGTCAAAAATATGTGGCATTGGACACTATTATTTTATATTTACAACATGGAATAACAGATTAAGACAAGAATTAAAAAAGAAAAATCAATAATTATGTACATATGTATAACATTATTAAAAAAATCGAAAAAATAAGTGTCGTATGAACTAATTGTACTTTGCATGTATAGGTTGCGATTATATTTAAAAAATAAATAATCCAAAGTCGTGTAACTGTAAGGAGAAATCAATGAAAAACTTGTGATATTATTAACTCTAAACGAGCGTGTTTCAATCTATTTGTATTGAAGAAAAGGAAGGTATTAAAGTATAGTTTTATAATTAGAAATCAAATTTTTTTCTTAAAAATGATAATATTCACTTGCAGGTCAATTTGTTGAATTCATTTTTTCAAACATAGTTTGTTGATAATTTATCGTCGACATTTTCTTTATAAACTTGAAAAAGGGAGTGTTCAATGACGAAATCAATAATATAAAATTCTCTGTTCAACTGAATTTTGCTTAATCAGTTTCGTGTTCATGTTCACATCAAGTGTAATGATGAACTAATAAGAAGAAAGACATAAACAAGCTAAGAAAAATGACAAAAAGAATATATGGAGCCAATGGTATATGATCGCAGAGAAAAAAAACAAAACGAAGGTAATACATATAAATAAAAGAGTAATAGGACGATGCATAATAATAACTGTCTATAGATACACATCAATATTTATTTACTTGATAACGATCATTTTGTTTTCAAACATTTCTAGATATATCTGTTTATTAATTTATAACATTTATTAAATATTAACTGATTATGACGGAAAGTACAGTCGTTGAGCTTAATCAAGATGTTGGTTGTTATCTACTAAAATTTATTGATGGAATAGACGCGGTTAATTTTATTGAAGCAGTGAATGACAGTCAACAATTCTGGTCAATTGCAAAAACATCAGATCATTATTTTATTGAGAGGATTAAAAAGTTCTACGGTCATCAAAGAATTTTACTACCACGCGCACTATTTGAAGACTTCACAAACGAATATGAAATCGATAATGAACAACTTATCGTAGTCTCAAAATGCTACTCTGACGTCATCGAGCCGTCTGAACGTCTATATATTCATCCTTGTTTTAGTACTGAAGGATTTACAAAGCTGTGTGAAGTCTATAAGACTTCTCTTTTCAGTTGCTATTCTCGACTCTTACCGTTGAACACTGTGTGTTATAATTACAGTGCAGATTTTGGACTTCTTGATTATGAATGGTATGGCCATACAATCGGATCGAAGCGCATGTTAAATGAGTACGAAAAAAAATTGTTCAAAGGTAAAAAATAGAGAATAAAAAATATAAAATTTAAAGGTTAGCACACAAGGTTCATTTCTTTTAGTTAACACGTATTTTAATGAGAATGAAGATCAAAACTATTGGTCGAACATGGCATTTGTGCGTACAATGGAAGAGTTTAAACAGAATCTAGCCACTCGTTTTGTATCAGATACATGGCTAGGAGCAATAGACTTCTCAAAATGGGCAATTGTCGGAGGATGTGTTCTGAATGGTCTATGTCGATCACCATTTTCAGATACTACGCAGCAAGATATCAACTTAGTGTACTATGTGAATGATATATTAGATTTTAAGAAATCAATAGATATTACTGTCAATAATCTTAATAAAATAGTTTCACAAAATTTGAGGAACAAAATCAAAGTGAAAATAATACCAGGAACATCTGATTATAATGTATTTCTACCCGGCTATGCGCGACTTAACTTCACTTGGATGCCTATTGGTAACTCGAAAAATCCGCTCTCACATATTCTTCATAATTTTGATATGGATATTTGCCAAGTTGCCTTCACCGGTAAATTTATATGTCTTTCATTCGCTTCTTTATTATACATGTGAGATTTTTAGGAAACAAAATTGTTTCAACATTTCCATTCTTACAAGCGCTTGCAACAAAATCTTTTATTGTTTATAGTCTGCATGCTCGAAGTCCAAAGCATTTATGCACACGTATAGGAAAATATTGTAAGAGAGGATTCAACCTCTTACATCCTATCGATTTTGATAGTGATTTTGGTTTATTGATGGCACAGGAAGAAATTCCATTATATCGCGTCGAATACCAACAATATATTGATGATGATGGTGAAATTCAAGTTGCTACAAAAGAATTTCGTCGAGGATTTCTACATAATATTGATACTTACCGTCTTCAAGAGAAATTTATGCGTATGGTTTTTCCTCAATTATTGCATTACAAATGAAATTTATTAAATAAACTTAAATGGATCAGAAACTTAATATCATGTCGAATTTCTTTTAATTGTCAATATTTGTAAAGAGTGAAATCGGTATGATAAAAGTCGTTTATTTGTTAATAAGCATAATTTCATATTCATCCTATCATTTATGTTTTCGTTGTTTATTGATTATTGTTCATATGATAATCAGTTAGATTCGATGTGCAAATGCTTGTATTGGTTTTTATATATTGATAATCGCACTAGTTATTATATAATACGAATAAAGATATTCTGAAAGTGTATTTAGTTTATAGAATTTAGAGAATCATATGTATTTATTGTAGATTTTATTAGTCTAAACATTTGCATTTACATCTGATTATATTCATTTGAAATGTCTCAATCGTCCAGTAAGTATTACGCTAAATTATTTTTTCAAATCTGTATTATATCATACTCCTTTGTATGATAGATTCAACAATGAACGCAAACATTTTCTCAGATATATCGACAATTACAGCCGATGATAAAGTAAGAACTAATGATATTATAAGAAGTCAATATTTCTATTAATTTAATCATAGATTACTTCAACCGAAACAGGACGAGGACAGAAAAGAGCTGCTCCTTTAGCACCTGAAGGTCCAACAAAAAGAAGTATGACTGATCATCATTTATCTGGAGGACTAGCTCCAAATGCCAGTTTAAATTTTACCAATCAGCCCAAATTCGTCAGCGCAGCTGAGATAGTTGCTAATGCTCGTGTTAATGTTCAAATGATGCCAGAAATTTCTGATGAAGAATTGCTTGAAATGGCAATTAAATTTGAAAAGGAACACCCTCAATAGTCTTCTTCAATGATTTAATAAAATATAAACTGATTTGTAGATAGAGTGTCTTTTTGTAGTGTGATTGCATTGCTGTAGTACTTAGATTTTCAAATAATCTTAGTTGTTTTTTTGTTCATCTTATACATATATATATATATATATATATATTACTGTTGTTTATCGCTAGGCATTGCTATTAATAAAAATAATTTCAGATTAGTAATTTTATCCTGTAATAGCTGATCAGCTGATCTTCGCACGTCATGATGAATCAATGAATATTTTCAATACACATCTATGAATAAAAACGATGTAATACTCCTTAGACTTCTTGAAACAATTGGGTAATCAATACATATGATATACAATTTTATCTTATTTATTTACGATATATACGGATAAATCTGTAAGTTTTAATCTATTTCTATTAGAACGTACGATTATTTTTGTCCACAGAATTTCTTCAATTATTTGATTCACGTCTTTTATTAATTAATATTTATAATTTGATTATGAAATGGTATAATAACAAAGGAAATATAGGTAATTCAGATACAAAGGATCGATGTCACATCAACTATATCAACTACAGACCATAGTTATTCTACTGATAATTAATATCTTCTCTTATGAAATTTACCTATTAATTTATTCATAGACATGAAAACAACAGTTAATCAATTATATCCAGATATTTGGCAACAGATATTTGAGTACTTTAATGCCATCGAAATATTCTTTAGCTTCATGCATGTAACTAAGGAAGCTGATGACGTATTATTTAATCAAAACTATCGTCTTCTTCTACGAGGACTTGTTCTTGATGCTCATATTGAAAGTCTTCCAGAAAAACTTTTGCTTAATCAAATCATCTCGCTGGAACTGCATGAAAAAAGCTATTTTAATAATATTCAACAATGCTTAGAACTTCGTTCGTTGAAACTTATCGGTCGTCCTCAATGGATTATTTGGATCATTGGGAAAATGTCACATGTTAACATGAAACTAGAACGACTAATCCTAGTAGTACCTGGTATTGGCTCTTTGTATGATTTACTCGCATCTATTGCATCACTGTTTTCATTGCGTCGACTAGCAATATATGCAAATGAAAAGGAAGAAAAAATAAAACCGGCTAGTCTGCCTCAGATACAAACACAAATTGAACAGTTTATTTTACATTCATGTTCGTCTATTAGCTGGAATGAATTGTTATACATACAATCCATTCTGTCCAATATTCATTTTCTTGATATTACTCTCTTCTATAATAATACGAATACATTTTATTGGTTTGGCTTTTCAAAACTGTGCTTTATATCTTTAATATTATTAGAAGTGCAATTTGATTGTATCATTCAACTTGTACAAACAATGCCTTCTCTCGCAAAACTTAAATTAAATGGTCTGGTAAATGCTGAGGGATTTGTCATTAATAACAAATGGCTTAATTTATTTGAATCTTGCTCATCTCTTCTCAAAGTTATTGTAAGCCTGTCACTGGAACAAGATGCCGATCATTGTTATAATGAACAGATTCAGACACTCTTGCAGGAAATTAGTCTAAATTTAAGATGCATCGATGACGATTGCGAGCATTATTTCGGTGGAAGACATTCGTGCCGTTGGTGGAACTTGTCAGGAATGATCGTTAAAGAGGATGGACATATAAAATGAAAAAAATCGAGCTGCTTTCTAACTGAGTATTGATTTGTTGCTTAAATTTTTTTAAAATTTTAATGTATGTCTAAATTAGCGTAAAATGTCGAGGGATGTTCATGTGAACTGAAATTTTTTTAAAATTGTAATGTACTGTTTATCATAGATATCCTAGCAGTGACTTATTTAAATGATTCATGTATTTGTCTTATTAAAATACTTGTAAATAACTTATTAACTGAAAGTTTACTTATATGAAATTGTTTCAGATTGATTTAACATGAATAAGAAAGATGCCAAAAGAAATCAAATTTGTCTTATTGATTCACATATGTCCCAAAATCGACCATGTAATTGTAAGAGATCTGAACGAGCTGAACATTATCAACGGTTACTGAATCGCTTGACAGAAGCCTCGAAAACAACAGATTATGAACACAAAATTTCTGCTACTGTATCTGCAATCTGTGCAGTATGTTTATAATTTTACTTGTGTAAGTACATAAAATACTACTGTCAAATTCATTTAGAATGAGCAGTTGGTCACGCCATTACGACTATGTTTGCCAAATGAATTCGACGAACGTAAGCATTCTATAGATACCATGGCCCAGCAATACCTGAAACAAGCTAGTAAAAGTGTTCAGCATTTAATCCCTCTGCAAAGTCTTGCTGATGGAAATTGTCTATTCAATTCAGTTGTGTCTCTTGTACCCGATTCTGGAATATCTGCTGTTGAATTGAGAGGTTTGTCAAATTAATTTGTATTAAAAACTATATTCACGTTGAATTTATTTGTCTATTTGATTCCAGTACGAACAGTAATTGAGCTTGTGAAGAATCGATTGTATTATATCGCTCGATATACCAATCTTATTGGTTCTTTTGATGAAGCACTTCGAAGAGCATGCAATAATAATAATTTTTCTGAACTATACGAGCTTGTTGCGCTCGGTAATGCATTACAATGCGAGATACAAAGTGTATATCCTTATATCGATTATCGCGCAGAGATGAAGATTATGAATGCAGTGTACAAGCCACTTGACACATCTGTACCGAATAATGGAAGACTAATCATCTTCTGGATCAGTAACTTAGATGAACTTTCCACAAAAAATCGTTCAGGTTGTGCTGGTATCTGGAGTCCAAATCACTTCGTACCACTGATACAACAATCTCGTAAATATCGAACTGAAAGTAATGAGCGAGTTTGTACGACACCAGAGGTGAGATATTAAACTGAGTGAACTAGAAAAAGATAGAAATGTCGAACCTATTCTTTTTAGACTCCACGAAAGGTAACGATTAAAAACAATCAAGTTTCATCTGTTCGAAGCCCCGAGTTTTCACCGCCTCACATTGCCAGAAAGCATAAAACTTCATTTGCATCGGCTGATGAAATACGATCAAGTTTAGAAAGCTACAATGCTCAACGGAAACGTCAAGAAAGAGTTATGGAAGGTGAACAGCAACAAAAAGAACGTCTTGCTTACGATCGACTACGAAAACATGTCTCAAGGGAAAATGAAAGTGAAGATCAGCAACAGATACGTCTCGCGAACGATCGGTTCCTGAAACGAACCACTAGAGAAAATGCAACTGAAGATCAACAACAGATACGTCTTGCCGGTGATCGATCTCGGAAACGAACCACTAGAGAAAATGAAACTGAAGATCAACAACAGATACGTCTCGCGAACGATCGATCCCGGAGACGAACTACTAGGGAAAATGAAAGTGGAGATCAACAACAGATACGTCTTGCGAATGATCGATCCTGGAAACGAACCGCTAGAGAAAATGAAACTGAAGATCAACAACAGATACGTCTTGCCGGCGATCGACTATGGAAACATGCCGCAAGAGAAAATGAAAGTGATAATCAGCGAAAGATACGTCTTGCTGACCAACAACAGCGATCAGTGAGAAATCGATCAAGTAGAAGTCAGCGACAGAGCGGAAGTTTAGCTAACTCTCAACGGCATTCAAAAATGACGCTATCAATGGACAGACAACAATTCATAAGAAAAACAACCGGGACTGTCAATATGCAACGGCAGCAACAAATATTAGAAAAAGAACAACAAGCTTTGCTTGATGAATATGTTTGGCCGACAGCAATTCCAACGCAGTTGAAAGAATACTGCTTACAAGACTTTTCCAACCATATGTCTATGTCAGTTTTACGACAATCTACATGTCTTATCTGTAATATTCGAACATATACTAATACAATGACAGAATGTGCTCTACAAGATATTCCACACTTAGATAAGCTTTCTTGTCATAGGGACCTTTTGAATATTATTCCTGAGCTTCAGCAAGCCGCACAAGGTGAGTATCTTAATCGAGTGAATAAACTGCTATATACTAATCTCTTTTAAAAGAAGGAAATGAATATTCAAACACTTTCTGTATGTCTAACATGGTCTTCTACAAAAAAGGATATAATTTTGCAACCAAAACTGGTAATATCTGTCAACAATGCTACAGCGCATTGGTTAAAGATAAGATCCCGACATTCTCTGTAGCAAATAAGATGTGGATCGGTGCTGTACCGCATGTACTCCAGCAATTGACGATTGCTGAGGAAAAATTGTGAGTTATTAACTATGATTGGAAGAAATAAGATTACCGTTATATGAATCTTTTCAAAGGATATCTCTTTATCGACATAATAGCTGTATTATTAAATTGCAATCGCCCTATCATCATCATTCTACTGCTCAACCTGCACTTAAAGGTAATGTGATCACATTCATGCATAACATGCCAAATATTGTTACAAGTCTACCGTTGGATGTCAACGATCTTTCTGATACACTAAAAATTGTTTTTGTTGGTGCACACACGCCGAATCGCGTTGAGTTGCGTAGAATTGTCGGTGTGAGCCGAGAAAAAATTCGTACTGCATTATTGTGGTTAAAACACCACAACCACATGTATCAAATGATTCCCAGTAAGTTCTAGAGCAGTACCTTTTAAAAATATCATATATTCGATCATTTTAGTCAACGAAGTAAATATTGCAAAGTTACCCGAAGATGACGTCCCAGAAAGTATCTGGACAACACTTGAAAGAATAGAAAATGCCACCGATGGAAATGCAGAACGAACTGGGGTTACTGTCGACCCATTAGTATACGCTTCTGCCCAGGGTGAACCTAATGCAACAAACGCATGTTCAATGAATACTAGGTAAGTGTATATCGCAAGATGATATAGTTGTTAATATAAATTTACTAGTGCCGTACTCGATGTCAATGGAACAACTATTTCATCAGAAGATATTGGTGTGCATTTACTTCACAAAGTTAATAATAATTCAACCAATTCGTTTATTGACTCAACCGAGACTACGACAGAGGATGAAGACAATGTCTATATGATTCCTAGGTCTCATATGCCTGTTAATGATTGTCTCAATCCAGAACTATTACTCGGTCTATATCCAACACTTTTTCCTTACGGATGTGGAGCACCATTTGAATCATCAAGACCAGTTACGGTATCGTTGAATCAACACATCCGTTATTTACTTGCGTATGATGATCAGCGCTTTGAGAAACATCATTCATTTATGTTTGTTATCTTCAATATAATGCAACGGCGACAAGCATGCTGGAATGCAACTCTTATGGCTTCTCGACCCTATTTTCAAGATGCCGCTAACGATCTCCAAACACTGACAAGTAAAGAAATCGAGGCAGCACTAGTTAGTGTCATCCAAAAGACATTCTCGTCGGTCACCAATCCACGAATCAATATGCTCATGAGGCAAATCAAGACAGTGGGCGGTAATGTTATGGGGTCAGCTTATTCACGAGCTGCCCTTCGCACTCAAATTCATGCTTTGATATTTAACCAGGGTTTGCCTAGCATATTCATGACAATAAATCCTGCTGATATTCATAGTCGTGTAGCTTTGTATTTTTCTGGTGTTGATCTCGATCTTGACACAATTATACCCGAAACAATTCCATCAACCTACGAACGTGCACAGATTATAGCCTCGCATCCTGTGGCCACTGCTCGCTTTTTTAATGTGCTCATCTCGTCTATACTGAAGTGTATGATAGAAAAAGGTGTGCTTGGTCCAATTAAAGCATACTTTGGAACAGTAGAGAATCAAGGCCGAGGCTCATTGCACTTGCATATTCTTATATGGCTTGACCACAATCTGACACCTTCACAATTAAAAGAATCAGTTCGAAATGAAGAATTCCGAAGAGGCCTTCTCAATTATTTAGAGGACATCATCAAACAAGATCTTAGCAACTTTGACGCTGAAATCTCCACAACAAATGGTAAAATTCCTAATTCCAGACTTTTATTCAAATTATCTAAAAGATGCAAAATATATTTTATTCTAGATTCACAGCAATCAGAGACGAACATTCCAAACCTTATACCATCAATACTCTCAACTCCAAAACCATCAATACAAAACTTCATGCTACATTTCAAAAAGGACGTTGTGAAATTAGTATGTAGCAATAATATTCATCAGCATACAAGTTCATGTTACAAATATTCAAAAAAAAGCGGCAATTCAACGTGCCGTATGCGGATGCCGCGGAGAATTGAAAATACCTCATCCATCAACTTGGAATCTGGTGAAATTAAGTTAAAACGATTGCATGAAACAATTAATAATTTCAATGAATATATTATCAGTGCCTGTCGCTCAAACATGGACATTAAGTATATTTTTAGTGGTAGCGATGCGAAGGCTTTAGTCTATTATATAACTGATTATGTGACAAAGTCGAGTCTTTCGTTTCATGATACATTTTCTCTTGTTCTAAAAGCTATACAATCTTTCGAAAAACAGAAACTTAGTGATGATGCTATTGTAAATGCCGATGAAAGATCGCGTCGACTTGTGTTACGTTGTTACAATACACTTGCTTCCCAACAAGAATTATCTGGTGTACAAGTGGCATCGTACCTTATGGGTTGGCCTGATCATTATACAACACATGAATTTGCCAATCTATTTCTGATTGGTATAGAGAATTATTTACAAGCAATGCTATTAGAAACTCGGCTGAAGCAACAACACCGTCAAATAACAAGTAATATCTATTATCTTCTACAATAGCAAATATCCTATATATCGAATTAAATAATTTCACATATAAAAACTAAGAAAACACATTTTTCTTAAACAACTTCTTTAATTATATATGTGGATCGTGATAGAAGACTGCGTGACCTAAAAACGCGTCCTTAGGTTTTGAAGCATGCTATATTTTCATGTCTACATAAAAATCAATTTTATTTTACTGTTCACTACTAATTTAATAAGTTCAAAATATCTTTTTGTCGTTTAGATAATACAGATATCGAAAGTGAAGAAAATCGTGTGGAAACAGAAGAACAATTTTTACTTCAACCTGCAGAAACCAACACTAAATATGTATATGTCAATACTCGAGTAGATTATCAATATCGTTCAGTATCGCTTGATAATATTTGCCTATATGATTACGTTAGTTTTTATCGTAAAAAATCTATTGATGCAAAAGATCGAAAGCAATTAAAGACACAATTAGAATCGAAGAGCACTGAACTAAGAGATTCACGACGTGGTCGACCAGTTTGTGAACGAGAAAATTTCCAAGTTGGCCATCCACAAGTTGCATCGCATATAAATATAAAGCGTATTAAAGCTGTGATCCCCATCTTACTTGGTCCGCCAGTGCCTCGAAGAGATCGAGACGATACAAAAGAACGTTACTATCGATCCATTCTTACTCTTTTTGTTCCTTGGCGATCTATTCAAGACGTATGTGATATAGATCAAACATGGGAAGAAGCGTTTCAGATGCGTCAAGCAAAAATTTTGCCTACATCATGGAAAATTATTGATAACATTCAGCTGTTACATGAATGTAAGAATGATCGCGATGAGCATTTGCAACAGGTGATAGAACTTGCACAAACTGAGACAGGTGGTGATTATGTGTGTCCCAATTATAATGATAGTGATACTGACGACGAGAATACGGAAATTCTTGATGTATTAGAAACAATTGATATGGCTGAGATTTCAACTGTAAAAGAGCTTGGGTCCAAAGCAGAGCAAATATATTTTGAAAAGACAGTTCAAGCTATTGATCAAGCTAATAGATTTGCTAATATTCGAAGTAAAACTTTCATATTCAGAAACTTTTTCTCAGTTATGTTATTTATAGATTCCCGCATTGGATCGACAAATCGTTTCATATATTCTTCAAGACTGGATAAACACTTGACTTCTGATCATAAATATCTTGTACCAGCTAGTACAGAACTGATCCAAATGAATAACAAATGGCAACGGACAATTAAAGATGAAAGAGATCGGAGACGAAATGCTTGTATGGTCGAGGAAGTAGAAGATGGCTCCATCGAGAAGAATGATAATGAGAAAAATGAACTTGATGGAGCCGTCGAAAATAATTTGTGGGCAATTTTTGATAATTATGACAATCCCTTAGATTCTAAATTCATTGTACCAGTCACAAAAATGACTGTACCCAATGAAATAACTCGGGAGAATGTTGCACAACAATTCACGCTTAATAAGAATCAAAGGGCTGCATTTATGATTATTACAGGTCATCTAGACGGACTAGATAAACTTAACACAAGTATGATAATAAAGTCAAGATATATAGCTGTTTTATAATTTATAACTTTTATAGATGATAAACAAGATCAACTTATTATGTGCGTACCTGGTTGTGGCGGTACAGGAAAATCCCAGTTGATCCGTGCGGTAACGGCATATTTTTCACAAACCGATCGTGCACAAAAACTACGAAAACTTGCGCCAACGTCAGTTGCAGCAGCAGAAATAGAAGGTATGACAATACATTCTTTTCTTGGCGAAGGACGAAACCGAAAGACTAAATCAACGAGTATGCATCGTCCTGGCCAAATGAAACTTGAAAACACATGGCGTTTTGTCGAGTATATTATTTTGGATGAAATGTCCATGGTTGGACTCAGTTTATTGGCTCGATTAAATAAAATTGTTGCAACGGCTAAGCATTGTGATCCCATGACTATAATGGGCGGTATAAATCTTATTTTGTTTGGTGATTATATACAGTACTCGCCTGTATTTGACAAACCACTTTATTATAACTTTTCGATGACAACGGACAATAATACAAAAAATAATACAAAGTTACCTACTGAAAAAGAAATTCAGCAAAAGAGTGCTCGAGCACTGATTTTGCAGATTAATTGTGTAGTCATGCTCGAACAACAAATGCGAACAAAAGATTTAGCTTATCAAGCTCTGTTGAATAGAGTTCGTAACGGCGAAGGCACACATGAAGATTGGGTTTTACTTCGAACACGTGTAATTGGTATAGGGCTTCACATTTCTCTCAACAATCCACCATGGAACGAGGTATGTTATATACACAATGGATCCTTTAATAGGAAAAACATCAGCGAATAGTATTGCAGTTCATCAGAAATAAAAACAAGAGTATATACTGAAAACAACTACTTTTCCAGATATATTTATTCTAATAGACTTTTGACAGAGAAAAGCTGTATATTTTCAGATGCCGAATTTTTTTTCTACTTCTATTTAGCTACTATAATGAATTATATAACTCATCTGGTCATTAAATAATATTAAATTTCAATTTTTTTTTAATATACGATTATAGGCTCCAATTCTCGTCTATCGAAATGAACTTCGAACAGAACTGAACAATCGAGCAGTAATTAATAGGGCATATGAAATGGGTCGATCACCAACCGTTGTAATTGCTACGGACACCATAAAAGCCAAGAAACACATTGATCTTCCTGATTTGACACGACGACTTCTTGCTTTGCCCGACAATAAAACAGAACATTTACCTGGCTATCTTCCATTAATACCAGACATGCCTGTATTACTACAAGAAAATATTGCTTGTGAGCTTGGTTTATCAAACGGTACACAAGGTATCTTCCGCGAATTGGTCTACGATCCGACATCAGAACTTTCAAATGGTTCTGACGAAGGAATCTTTACCATTGATACGGTTCTTGTACGAAATGCTCAATATGCATTGATAGAAATACCCAAGTTAAAAATTAAAAAATTGGACTCGCTCGATCCACTTATTATTCCTATTCCTGTAGTCGAGAAGACGTTCGACGTCGACCTCGAGAAATTGTATGCAGACAAAGGTCCAATTATGAAAATGTTCAAAGATCAAAAACTCAAGACTAAGATTTCTGTGAAGCGAAAAATGTTACCGTTGATACCAGCCTATTCTATCACAACTCACAAGAGCCAAGGTCAAACCTTGCCCAAAATAGTTATCGATCTGAATATGCCGCCTGGCATGGTAGAGGTAGCATCAGCTTATGTACCACTATCGCGAGTGCAACAGCTTACGGATCTCGTCATTTTGCAAGACTTCAGCATCAACGCCTTGCAAGTAAAACCATCCAAAAATCAAATAGCTGAACTAAACAGACTAGCAACCATTTTTGAACAAACAAAACAACGTTATTCTCAATACTTTGTTTAACTGATGGACTAATAAACTAAAAAAATCTTCTCCATGTCAAACCATTTAAGAACATTTTTATTTATGCAAAACAATTATTCCGGCTTTTTGATCTTGTCATACTTTATCCATCACATAATTTATACTTGTACAACATGCTGCTGTTACTCTTATTTTACTAATAATAGTTGTTGTATTACTGATTTTCATGGTCAACCAGCCAATGGACAACAAGTGCATTTGATTCTTGAAAGACAACCTTTAGTTTTTTACATTTTTGTATTGATTATTCTGTTTCAGTGTATTTTTTCTAATCAATTTTTTTTAATATTCATTGTTGTATTTATTGCAAAAAATTAAACATAGTAGCGGACAACGTAATTTCATTTATAATTTGTAATTCGTTCATTCATTTCAGATATTTCACAGAAGTATCTTCAATCTTCTACTCGAATAATAATAATTAAAACGAATTCTCGACGAACGTCGTAAATACAGATCCACAACAATCATGAAATATAATGACTTTATGATCATTCTTGTTCTTTTGAGCATGTTGCCTCTACGTCTCCTCTCTCATTCTCTCAGTATTTTCAGAGAGAATACTACAATTGCATATCCTGAAACAGGCTTATTCTTTGATTATGTGGGTTTGTATACGCCATCGGATAGAATTATTCATAACTCTGCAATTTTTCCAATGACTACAGCTACATGTCACTTTCTACCGCTATCAGCCGCCGTAAACATCCCCAGTTGTAATATTACTACAAAAAGGCATAAGCGTCTCGTCACCGATATTATTAGTTTAGGCATGGGAGCTATTAACTTCGCTCACGCTGCATATAATTCTTTGCAAATATCAAATCTTCAACAACAGGTAGCACATGTAGAAAAATCGCTTACAGAATACTCTCGAAATTTGCAAATACATGGAGCCATACTAGCAAAAATTCAGGAAAATCAGATTGAATTGGCAGAAGAGCTTGAAGTAACACAAAAAGCTCTCAATGCTATGATACCTATTTTAAATTCACATTCCAATGCTATCAATACTTTAAAAACTGGTCTGGAACAGTTGCATATTCAACTTCAACGCTCTTTTCTCTATTTAGCAATGACTCAGATCTATCGCAACGAACTCAATCTAGACTTTTTCTCGTCAGAGGAACTGCAGAAAGTAATATATAGTGTTATTAAAGAAGGAAACCTAACATTTAATTCACAACATGGATCAATTCCTGTTGTTCAAATCATTACTAAGCTTCTCGTTCGTCAGCAAATAGATTTTATTCCCAGTTCACTTTATAAAACTCAAAATCCACTCGAAATTGGCCGTCTAGTCATCACTAGTTTTTTTGCCGTACCACAAAAAAAACATACCTCATCATTTCTCACCTACAAGTTGACACCTATTGCATTCTTTCATAAGAATCTAACTCATCAACTCGCTCAAATTCCTCGATACTGGGCTATTAATTTAGTGGATAACACTACTATGGAATGGCAAGATCCTGAGGAATCTGGATGCGATCTTCGCTTGATGGCATCATGTCGTGATACTCCACCAATCCAGACGTTAGAGCAGGAGACATGCTTAGGTCAAATAATAGGAAATCTTCCTTTATCTGATTGTCAAACATCGCCAGTTCCTCGTTTATCATATTTTCTTCGACAACTAAGGGATAATCTTTGGGTCACTTCCTCACCTAAATCACTCCATTGTTTGAAAATTCCTAAAACTGAATACTCCATTATTAAACAAGAAAACTGGAACATGAATGACCAGATAATTCTTCCACCTGTTGCTCTTGTAAACGTAACTCCAGGTCATACAATCGCATGCCCAGGATTCACATTAGTAGGCCGTCCTATAATTTCAAGCGTCCCTTCGCTCGTTATCATCTACAATAATAGTTTACTTACTAACAATATTTCTGTTGTCAATGTTTATCAGCATCTCAAACAGAATACTTCATGGTTCGATACAAAACCAGGCGAAGAAAGAATGGCAGGTCTCATGAAGCGCGTACGCGCAACTGTTGCAGTTCCCCACACTGAAATCTTTCAACCTAAACGCACTTGGTCGTCTGGCACATCAATTATTAGTTGGATATTTTTCGGAATAGCCTGTATTATTGTATATTTTATTTTCCGATGTAAACAGCGAAATATCTTATAAAGCCTTTAATTATTGTATCTCTCCAACCTCAACAAAAAAAGCTGTATAAATCACTGAATTAAAAAAACACAAAAAAATACTTACTTTTCTAGACAATGATACCCAACCAAAATTTCATTCATCAAATTTTAACTGACCAAATTGACACTGCTATAAAAACGATTCATATAGAAACATGGTCTCCCTTTCAGACAGCATCTAGAACCACACACTTCAATGACACGCCAAACCAAACAAAATCTGTTCTCATACAACAACAACAGCAACTACAAAATAAAATCTACCAAAGACGAATACCATCTCTCATGTCACTACAATTGAGTCCATCATTTCGTGAACAATACAATACCGGATCACGTCCAGTACCGCTAATGTCATTACCTCCCTCTCACTATCATTCATTACCTGTTAAAATAAGCAAAGCTCAAATGAAACTCTATCACAATAATTGTATTTACAATCATTTTAATTGCAATCAGAAATGTTCTCATCACATCAACCGATACAAATCTTATAGATGTCGTCAAATATATAAGCCTGATCCTAAATTCATCAATAATATTTCTTCAAGAGTAAAAACAATAGCTAAGACACATACTGAAATAGACACACTAAAAGAATGTAAAATAACATCAATAAATGATGAAAACCCGCTTGATACATGCACTACTATCGATCTCGACATGATCGAACTTTCATAAATATTTGAATAAGCGACAATATACATTTAACTGTATAAATTAATCTTTTTAATTTAAACTCATTACCATCTACTTGCAGCTCTGATAAAAATTTTCCAACCGATCCATTTGTTAATATCTATCTTTATCTTTAATTTGTAATTAAATATACATTTGTATAATGGAATATTCCTTTTTTCTATTGTTTTTTCTTATATTAAAGTCGGAAGTTCATTTTTCATGTCCAATATTCTTAAATCTAGATTTATAAAACTGTGTGTACTTTGTTTTTTTTTTATTCTATTGTTTAAGTTTTTAAACTTTATTCATAATATTTGTATATTAATAAAATACTATACTAACCTATATATAACCATGATTTTCAGAAATATTTCAGATTAGTATATATTATATAAGAGATCGATTTTAATTGCACGCGATAGTAATTATAATACATTAAAAAAGTCGCCGTTGCACTCAAATCAAAGGCAGTCATTTTCCGCACACCAGTTCTAATTCAGTTAAGTTAAAAAATTTGAAGCATTCACTTTTTAGCGAATAGAATATTATTCCTCCACTATAAGGGCTATTTTAACCGTATATTTCAACCATCAAATGTTCCAATCATAATTTATATGATCAACACTTGAACTAAATACTATTCTTTTCATTCGTAGAAAATTGTATTTAAAATTCTAATCGATCATCATCATAATTCAACAAATATTCATCAACGACTTGTATTATTTCAAGTGTAAAATTCAACTGTTTAATCCACATATCAATTAAGCGATCTTGTTCAATCTAATAAACATAAGGAAAAATGAGTGATCAATAAAAAAAAAAAGTAATACGACATTCGATTTACATCGTCTCTTTAGCTATTATTTGATTGAGTCGTTTTCAATATTAAATCGCTATTATTTATCATTTAAAATAAACTACTATAGATGCAACTGGTTACGCAGCAAAATCTATTGTACCAAGTTGTATGTAAATGAGTTGTAGTATTAAAATTTAAAGTCTTTTTTTATAGTTGTCATGCAAAAAGAAGGTTCATATAAAGTGTTCATATATCTAAATATTCCTTAGTTAAAAGTAAAAAGATTCTTCCAAAATTTTTTAAAATATATTCCGTCAAATGGGCATGTAAAAGCACTCAACTTCCAAAATCAGTAAGTGTTATAAAACACAGAAAACATTCCTAAAAACAAAATTTAGATCAGTTGCATTTACAATAAATGTTCAAACAAAATTATATTCACTATCAATTGCACCATTACCAGGAAAAATTCAACCTGAACATTGTTCAATAAAGGTTTAAAAATTTTGTTTGAAGAATATAATAGAAAACCATTTCCGTTTATTATCAACGTAATGAATGTTTGATTACATTAATTAAATTACACTCGACACCTTGGATGAATAGAATTTGGAACAATCTTAGTCGTGGGTTAAATATCCGAGAAAATAATTATCATATTCTACTGGCACTAGCTTCTCCTAAGGTAGCACTGTTAAAGGATATGGATATGCCACCATCATTGAATTTAGTTCGTGTTGCATTTTCCTCATCGTCTCAATCAATAATAAAAAAAGAAACCGACATCACGACCACCAATTAATTCAAGAGTTAGCTCCAATACTTACGATGATTTTAACAACAACAACAGTTGAATATTTTTACACATGTGTACACGTCAATGAAAGACAATAGATATACTTCAATTTTATTTTTATGTGTATTTGTAAAACACAAATTAGATGTGACATTATTGTTGATATTAAATATAAGTATGCAAAATAAAAAATAAAAATCATAGAAAAACTTTTTTTATTTTTTTCCAAAAAATAATGTTAACAGCTGAAGGTCACGAAATACTGTAAAGACTGAGGTCTGAATATCCTTTATTCTGAATGATATTAATATAAGAAATACTTCATGCTATTAATAAAGCAAGTGCTATTATTGTTTTTTCTCTATAAAGTACTATATTCTTATGTTGATTATTGAAAAGTAAAAGATTGATCATGATTGATAGATATTGATGTTTTATTATCGAGTTATGTTTGATTAACTCAGATAGATAAATAAAGTTCGAGGATCTAACAAAGAAATATTCGACATCAATGAACAGGAACTGCGAAAGGAAGACCACTATACTTCTTCCTTATCGATCGTTGTACTATACATATTAATAATTGATGATAATTTATAACCTTATACTGCGTAAATGACTCACTTGGACAGAAAATATCAATTGGCATGATCATTAACCAGAATGTTTGAAAAAAATCAAAGATCTAAGAATTGCATCGTTCTACGCGATCTGATTCATCTAACATCTATTCAGTCTTTTCGAGGCAAGTGATAAATTTAACTATCGATAGTTGAGATTAATTTATATTTCAGAAACAAATTTTTGAATATAAAAATATTTTTAATTCACAATAAAGTGTCATTCTTTCAGAAAAGGGTCAGCGAATCTGCAGGATGAGCGCTACTTGTTGATTTATATGGAAGAAAATTACAAGTAATAATTAAATTAGTAAATGCCCTATTAACATCAGATAATCCAACATATCCTGGTGCGATATGGCATGTTCAAAGAATGAAAAAATGAACATATTCTTTCTACAGAGATTTATTACTATTATAATTCTAACATTACTTAATTAGATTTACAATTATGAACTGTTGTTCATGAAGTAGATTATAGATTTAATGAAAGTAATATTAACAATATGATATATGATGAGAGGGATTTAAATCTACCATATGCAACATTAGGTGAAGTCATAATTGAACAAAATCTTTGTATTATACAGTAAAACCTCTCATAATGAACACCCTTATTTTATGAAAAAACCTGTTATACTGAACACTTTCCGGACCGCCCGAGCGATTTTTATTGGTTTTGATTCCCTCCTTAGTGAAATTCTCGCGATTCTGAATGTGAATGCTTTTTCTGGTTCCGAGTGTATGTTTTCTCTTTGTGATGTAAACGTTATAGAGGGCACCGTTAAATTATTAAATATGGAAACTCGTAAAGAACATTATTTAAAACAAAAAAATAAACCTTATAGAAGAGAGAGAAAATGGACTTTCTTATCGATCATTAAATGAAAAAATTCATATTTCAGTTGGAGCTGTTTCGAATATTTTAAAAAGAAAATTTGAATACACAAATGAGTATGAATTAAATTCTTTGTTTAATCTCTCTCCCACGTGATGATGCCATCAATCTGAACGATTTTGGCAAGTCCCATTGACGTTCACAATACAAGGGTTTTACTGTATATTCGAATACTTAACAATATTGTATTACATCATATCAATTAAAATATCCTACTCATTCAGGTGAAAGAAAAATAATTGCTATCTTATTTAATTATCTCATCAATTCGGATTCTATCAAAGAACATCACGAATAATTAATACATGAAAAAAAGAACTTTTATCTCACTAAATAATCCATTATTATTTGATAAGTCATTTGCGTTTTACAAATTGTATTTAATCATTTAAAACTATCAAAGTATTATTGATTCTTTTTTCTAGTGCTGCATTTTTTTCTCATGAAATTATTTTGATTTCGAGGTATGTATTGGTTTTCTTAGCATTTTATTATTCTCATATTTTATTTTTTTTTCTATTTGACCTTCGCTTATCTTTGATATATAAACCTAATAAACAACAGATGAAATACGATAAAGAAAAAACTGAATTCAACTATGAATGCAAAATTACTGGCTTACTTTGTGATTTTAATCGTTTTCATCGCTATAAATGGTATAGTCATGGCAAGACCAAAGTAGTTTTTTTTACAACAAATATTTGTTAAATGAACTTTTTTATTTCATTTTTTGAAGTGATTTTATTAATTCTTCCTCTAAAGATACATGTGACGGTTCATGTAGCGTTGGTCCAAGACCTCTTCCGTGCAAAGAAGGATGTCATTGTATGGTCCAATGGGCAGGACATGGAGCATGCACAGCATCATATGCGTAATGTCTTCTTTTTCTACAATGATCATTCTATGACATTGAATAATAATAAAATCATTGACAGTCTTTCAAATACTTTTTTCTCTTATCTCTCAAAAAGTAAATTAAATATGAAAGTCTCTTTCTTAACTAAAATAGTTGCTAGATCGATTGCTTCTTTATTTTCATTCGTTATAAACAGAATTAACACAATACATATTGAAAATATTGATTTTTGAATCTATTTTAATGTATTTAAATTTATCGATCACAGATCATTCTATTTTTCGATCAGTACTTTTTTCACCTCAAGACAAAATATGTTTGACACAATTAAATTTGTACAACAACTGCTACATTATGAATTCTAACGGCAAATAAACATAAATTTCTAATAATATTTTCGACTTGCACTCGTTCGACTCTTTTCACATAATATTGCGATGTTTCCTGATATGAAAGGAAGACCGGTAAACATAGAATAAAACAAGGCATTGACAATCTATATATATAACATCTAGTGTCACGTCTGGCCCCTCTCCTATTGGCCAAGTTTTTCGACCAATCAGATTTCAGCAAGCGTTTTTTCTGCTATTATTCAGATGAACCATAGATATATTCGGGCCATTTAGGGTTTATCAAGAGATGTGTTTAATATGGCCCGAACAATCCTATGTTTCATATGGATGATAATCGAAGTTTAATATTGATCCATAGTATGTACAAGATTCCAGCTAATCAAATTTCAGTAAGAATCTCTCTGCTACTATCCGAATGAAACATAGGGTTGTTCGGGACATATTAAAGACACCCCTTGATAAACCCTAAATGGCTTGCATATGTTCATACTTCATCCGAATAATAGCAGTGAAAACGCTTGCTGAAATCCTATGTATGATATGGGCGATAGTTGGTCTCCAATATTAGCCCATGGTATGTACAAGATTTCAGTAAGGAATCTTTGTGCTACTATTCGAATGAAACATCGATATATTCGGGCGACAATTCAATTCTACCTCCTCGTCCTACTTTCTGGGTAATTTTAGCGGGCTTCTGCATACTTATTTTGACTTACATAACATACGATAATCATACTTCACCTACAACCGAAAACCTGTACAATTTGCATGGGATATAGCTAGTGATGTTCATAAGTACCATCAAAATAAGTTGTCAACCTTTTGAAGATCTAGAATGGGATATACTAGTGATAGCAACTTCAGTGATAGAAGTATTAGAAGGACCTGCAATACGACGAACACTACTTCGAATATTTTTCAAAGATGATCAGTAATGTCAGTGCTCGTACTTCTTTCAGAGATGCATAGGAACTAATTAAAATAAGATAAACACCTTTTTAAAAATAGCAAAGAAAAATATTTGGATTGATTGATGTAACAGAAGCTAAAACTTATACTTAGGGTTGACCAAAAGTTCGTAGAACGGTTAAATGACTCTGTTGGATAAGGTAATCCATTCAGAAATAAAAATATTAAATATACCATGTTGTAGAACTTTTCGAGGCGTGTCCAGTGATATATAGTAAATGCTGGTTTCATAAGTTTTTGAATGAACTAGAGTTAAATTACTGATAGACGACTATACACCCATATTCACACTCTTGGGCTTATTTCCCGAAAACAGAACATTTTTATTATGTTTTGAGAAATAATTCTCATAACAGAACAAAAGTGTTCTATTATGGAAATTGTTTTCCAATAATGAACACTTGTATTGTGATGGGAATTAATTAAGAGAGAAGCGGCAGAATCTGTTATCTTGTGTGACTCCATGCGATTCTGCGTGATTCCGCGCGAGTCATTTGACTCCCAGTGACTCCACTTGACTCCAAGGGGCTGGAGTCTAATGTTTACCCCTTGTTATAATCTCATATACGCAATATCTTCGGTTACCTTGCCAGTGTGCGCATAAGTAGTTGTCGGTGTGGATGTCTCTTCGTTTATCAGGAAGTTAATTCTAGTTCGTACAAAGTCTTATAGAAACAGTATTTCTTATATATCATCCAATGCGCCTCGAAAAGTTCTACAACATGGTATATTTAATATTTTTATTTCTGAATAGATTATTTTATCCGACAGGGTCATTTAACTGTTCTATGAACTTTTGGTCAACCCTAAGTATATGACTGTGAAATAATGACCAAAATAATGTTCCAACAATCATATATATATTAACTAATTGAAGGGTACTTCGCTGCTTTGTACGAATATTTCTTGAACTAACTAATATGTGATCAATGGAAGCTAGTATTAAAAATTATCCACTTAACATATTGTATACAATATTAACATAAAGATGTAGACGACAAATAATTAAATTGTATGTTATATCCTACAGATGTTAAAGATAATAATGAAGAAAAGACAAAGAAAAGATTAGCAATATTATATGCAATAAAGTACATTGAAGATGGACTTTTTCGTTGAGTAAATACGAGTAAATTTAAAATACAACTGGTATCATCAATCATTATCAACAGTGGACTATCGAATCAATACAAATTTTTTGTATTGCATCCATGATAATGATGAGATCTGTTGATAAAGACATGGCTAATCTTAAGACCAAATAAATGAACTGTAAAATGAGTTTTGATAGCATTTGCACTGTGATTTTATATATTCTTTTCTCTGTAAAAAGTTGGTAAAGTTAGCGGCAGATTCGAGTTTTTCCAGTGAACATTCATATATTTAATCTGTATCAAAGCACCTCATTAGTGTCTTGTACAACTCAGCGAGCTCTATCTAATGGTATACTCAATTCTTCGATGACTCAAATTATTATTTTTGACAGATCGATGGAGCTAGAAAAAATCTGAAAATCATAGTTTGAGCTATTGGAGATCTGAGTATTCCATTGGATAGAGCTTATCGAGTTGTACAAGACACAGGTATTTTCATGATTGACAAAGTGGACGAAATGAATATAGATAGATTTTGCTCGAATATCTTGGCGCAGTTTCGTTGAAAGATCACTATATTTTAAGATTTTCTCCATCATAGTTTTGGCTAAGAAAAATCTGATTGCATCATTGGATAACGCTCGTCGAGTTACACAAGACACACTGATGAGTTTCTTCGATACAGATTAATGTGTGAATGTTCGCTGGAAAAACTCGAATCTACCTCTAACTTCATCTTAACATGTACTGGTTGTAAATCATGTGCAATTGATCGTTCCAGTGAATTATATCGTTGTTTAATGAAAAGATCTTTCAATAGACGTCGTTCATGGTAACCTCCAACTAATATACACTGTTTTCTTTGCGAAAAATGAACTATTCATTTACGTATCCAATTGATTAATAAAAAATAGATCATAACAAAGCATATTCGTATTGTGTTCGGTGCCATGGAGAGAATTTCACTGAAAGGCAGTAAGAAAAAAAAAGTATCCTTGAATCCAAATGAAATAATTGGTCTTCTTCTAATCTTTATATTAGTATTATTCATGCTTGAAGCTGCATATGATCACTCACAAAGTAAATATGAGACTATTTTGTTTTTTCTCTTTATTATATTCATGAGTTTAATATTTGAAAGTCGTCTCTTTCATAGAATAATCAATGAAAAAGATCAAGCCGAAAGCAACGGCATGGTAACAAAAAATAAAAATATGTGGAAAAACCTGAAAAAAACCAACATGACGAAGTATTGACATATAATTAATGTTTCCTATCATTTGTCATTCAAAAGATGATGCACTAGTGTGACGATAATTGTTAATATTCTAATGTGACATGAATATTTAATCGCTTAAAGTTTGTTAAACAGCAGTCCAATATTGTTCAGCAAAAGATTTGACAAAAAAACTATCTATTGATCATGTGATCACTTCCTGATTATTGCAATGGTAGACGAGTTAAAGACAAGTATAGTTGACATTAGCTCGATAAGACAGTATGATGTCATTTTGTTCATTGCAAAGTACTCTACCGAAATAGATCGAATTTAACATCTCTATTCACTTAATTCATTTCTTGTTTCCTTCATATCTTAATAATCTCATAGTTTGAATACTCTTAGCATCAACAGTTGTTACATTATTGCCGCTAACGTTTTTCTTTCTTTCGCTTCCTTTGCATAGCCTATGTAAGGTTCGATGCATCCTCATATATACATATATATCCTTCTCTTATTTTCTCTCTTTGTCTCTTTCCATAGTTCAGCTATATAAACAGGCGTTTTCCCCAATTTTTTCTCAGTTGCTCGTTTTTGTTGTTGGAATTACCCATTTATCATCAATAAAGTTAATTTCATCTTTTGAAGTGATATTATCATTCTCTTTATATTTATCTATAAGTTAAGGTAAGACTACTAGCATCACTAACAGAGCCAATACAGATCTCAGTTTTCTATTGATTCCTTCCTGTCTGTAAACACTTAACGGGTAGGAGATTTGGATGAATGAGAAAGTTAACAAATACAAATTAGTAGATACACATGGGGTAATCCATGAGATCTCAACCACTTTATATACAACTATCTCTAAATCGAATGAAACTTTCAGGATTTGTAGATCATATGAAGGTATTTAAATATTTAAAATTAGTTTTATAAATTTTACTAAGCGACCCATATAAAGCGATCACGATTTTTATGCGTTTTTTTAGGTAATATACGAAAAATCTGGGTTTTATAAATTCTTCTTATTAGAAGATTTTTTCACCTATACTAATAAGGTATCAATCGTCATATATATTTTGAAAGTACATCACTCAAACTATATTTTGACTATAATATATTGGTCTTTTGACCATATTCTAGTTTCATCCATTAAGGTTATGTACGATATTTCAGTGTATGCTTTTATAATCAAAAAAGTTATACACAAATTTTATTGTCAGACAGAGCCATATATGGAATTTTGTAGAGAATTAATTGCTTTACAAGATGCGCTAGGCGCGAACTCTTACTTTTTTTGAATCGAAAAAAAAATTTAACAAACAATGATTTTTTTCCATTTGTGAGATGAGAGAGCATCCATTAGGAGTATCTTCTCAATTTAAAATAATTTGTTCAACAGTATTAATATTACACAGTTTGTAGAGCTTCTAATTCTGAACATTTTGACATAAAAATATTGCCAAATATCTTTTGTTTTGATAGAGATATGTTTAAAACACTTTTAGTGCTAGAAAAACAGTACTTTTTCTATACGATCTTTTTGTAAAGCTGCTTGAATAAATGATTTTTCCTTGTTTTCTTCGCTAAATCAAGGTCCAAACTACAATCGAAGACCATATGTAGATTACTCACAAAAAGGCGCACCGAACCACACTAAAATTACATTCTTTTTCCCGTAAAATTTATTGCTAATTGTATCGCTGGTAGTTTTTCGTCACGATCTCTAACGTATTGGTTTTCATAGTTCCTTATTACTCGCTTCCTTTTCAATACAGAGTCAAACCAGGTCTGGTATGGTTTGATGTGCCTTTTCGTGAGTAATCTAAATATCGTCTTCGATTGTGATCTGGACTTTGATTTAGCGAAGAAAACAAGAAAAAATCATTTGTTCAAGCAGTTTCACAAAAAGATCGTATAGAAAAAGTATTGCTTTTCTAGCACCAAAAGTATTTTAAATAAATCTCTATCAAAACAAACGATAATTGGTAATATTTTTATATTAAAATGTTCAGAATTAAAAGCTCTACAAACTGTGTAATATTAACGTGGATGAGCAAATAATTTTTAATTAAGAAGGTACTCCTAATGGATGCTCTCTCATCTCACAAATGGAAAAAAATCATTGTTTGTTAAATTTTTTTTTCGATTCAAAAAAAGTAAGAGCTCCCGTCTAGTGCATCTTGTAGAGCAATTAATTCTCTACAAAATCCTATATATGGATCTGTCTGGGAATAAAACTTTTGGGTAAGTTATTTTATTACAAAACTATCCACGAAAATATATCTAGTGAATAGAATGTATGAAAATGCAATGGGACTAAAAGTTTAGAAAAACCTCATTGTATTATAGTGAAAATGTAGCTTAACTCATCAGGTTTCAGAATATATAAGATAGCTGGTAGTTTATGCGTTCCGTTGGAAAGATCTTCTAACAGTCTGATTTTCTAAAAAATCAGGTTTTGGCTTTTTTTCCTGTGGAGACCTCTAATTTGATGATCTATATATATATATACTTATTAAAGAAATTTTACAAACTGATATGCGGCATCTTAATACTTCAATATGATCTACAAACGCTGAAAGTTTCACGCAATTTGAAGAAACTCGATGTAAAGGTGGTCGAGATTTCATGGATTATCCTATATATGTGTATAGTTTTTCATTTATTTGTTTATAACTATAACAAATGTAAATCATGATACAGAGAGCTTCTGTTTATTCTGAAATTGAATTTCCAGTGGCCATCTGTAAATAAAATATCTTTTAAAATCAATCATCACTCAGTTACTTTTTTATTGAAGAAGGGAAAAGATATTTTTATAGAAACAAGTAATTAAAAGATTATGGTTATTTGTAGGAAACGATGAGGCAAATTAATCAGAAATTGTCAATACATCCTTGTCAAGTCTTCACTTGTATGTATGCCAATGTATTCTAATCAGCATTGACCCAACTACCTGAATGATCATTAATACATTTGTATCCTTGTGCGTTGTATTGCTCCGCAAGTACTCCACTCTCTATAAAAATGAGTATCTGTTTCGTTATTGAATGCTTTATAATAAATCATATTGATTTTACCTGGAGTAGAAGTAACTGCTACTGGACCGATACCGGCAGCAGCGCCTATAGTGATTTGAACATTTGGATTGATGGCACGAATACCGTCTATAGTTCTGTCCACACCCCATTTCACACTATCAGCAGCTAAACGTGTTTTGGCAGCTGCGCTGCTTACAATAGCGCCACATTTGTGACATTTAATTCCACTCATGTTTTTTTCTTATTCAAACCTATAGATAAATCAATGATAACCTTTTCCGACCAGTATAATGAGTTTTAAAGATATTGTTGCAGTTTTCTAATTTTACGTTATGCTATTTCACTCATATGCAAGATCTAGCAGAGATGTCCAGCGCGGTTGAGAATCTGCCGCTGCCGTAATGGTATTTTTAAAAATCTTTAGATTTTCAAGGCTGTGACCGGTTTATACTAGAGTTGCTTCTGCTAATCGATCAGATTCGTCAAGCCTTACTGTGCAGTACACATAAACATCGAGATTATGTGGAAATTCCTGGGTTTTTCATTTTTTTTTTCATAGAAAAGCTACTGCACCGCGATGATTTTGTGAAAAAATCTGCCGCTGCCTCTGTCGCCGCTGCCACCGCGGCAGCACTGCGATAGACATCTCTGGAATCTAGAAACTTGCCTTTCTATTTATAGTCCTAGCAAATAATGTTTTAGAAGATTTGTGAAATGGAATATCTCTGATGCCAATGATTGTCCTCAAAGTCTAGGCTATGCTCATATAAATAAGAATTCTTACCTATATCAAGATCTGCGTTATTAGAAAAGAACGATGATAGTTAAGTCAAAATCTGTTGAATATTACAACAATTTACAACTGCTTTTATAGTCGGTCTATCAAATATAAGTTGGACGTTTCTGTGGGGAAAAGTATCATATGTCATAAGGATGAGAGTACTTTTTGAAATATTTATTGAAGAATTAAGAAAAAACAACATATCGTATTACGAAAGAGTGACGTGTTTAGTATTTATTCAGTGATCATGAGAGTATGCTTGATTTCTTTCATTCTCGCATGGAGTATGTCTTGCCTTCATATTTTCATATCGATCGCGTTATTAAAAACCAACGAATGCTTGGACATTGTATTGATAATTTTTGAAAATATTTTTAACAGGGTCTCTTCCAGTTTCTCATCTAAAACATTTTTATCTTAATTGTTGGTTTTTTTTATGTGCACTGTTAAGTGTTCGCTATTGATTAAGCATATCTCGAAAACCTAAATTTTGCCCTACTATTTGAAAAGATCGATAGGATGCAATGATCTATGCATTGAATTCTAGTAGGTTTGTAAAATCTTTCAACTTAGTCAAACGCATTACGATTGAGACAGCGAGGTAAGAATAAAAATAAAAATTAATTTTTACTTTTGACAAATTATATTTCTTCGTGGAGAAAGGTACTTTAGAATTTTGAGTCAGTGACAACTTTTCATATATTGATCAAAATTGAGCTATTTTATAGTTTTACATTTTCTGATTTACGGCTTTTCAAAACGATCGGAATGAAAGATGCGCCTATCAAAATGAGAATAATGATCGTATTGGAAAGCAACTGATGTCCCACAGTATAAAAACGTGTAGCTTATTCGTGAAATGATACTGTACCATTCGTTACTGTGCCTTAGGACACACATCGCGTCGCGTCGTTAAAAAAAGCTGGTCGCTGCCAGAGACCGAAACGAGTCAAAAAAAGTCCGACTCGACTCGGCTTAGGTATTCACTCAACTCGACTCGACTCGATGGACATTTAAAAAGATCTGACTCGACTCATCTCGACTCGACCCGAGTCGAGTCGAGTCGAGTTGCCGAGTATCGATTGAAAATCGAATGTTTAGAAGTGCATTCGTAATATCAAGAACGAAAAGAAATTCAGACACACACTTCATCCGTATCATAATGTTGAAATACCCACGTCAGACCTTGAGGAAAGGAAACGGTAAGCTTCAGGAGATTGCGACCATTTCTTGGCAGTAGTATTTGAGATTCAGAAATCTCAGGTATTTTTTCTATGTCTTCCTATTAGAATCTGGTATTTGTCGCTCAATAACGATTGGAAGCCATAGAAAAAGTCCTTCGCTCTCTGCATTGCTTAATTTCTATCGATTTTCTATCAGAAACAAAAAATCTTCTACGGATTTCCTACTCGATTTCAGCTTGGAATTATTGCTTAGATTCGTTCTGAATCATTTCTTGCACGACTTCGGCAATACTGAAGGTCGATTTTCTCTGCCCATAAATGCTCAAAGTCTATTCGAAACAATCCTATTGGATGGAATGGATAACATATTTCATCAATTCCAATATTCTAATTATAATCAAACATTTGATCACTTAAACATCCACTCTACTTTGATCATCTTTTTGCGATAAATAATGAAAGAATGCGATACATTATAAAATCGGTTGTACATCGCATACTAATCACTAACATAGCCTGATGATCAATCACGTCATTGCAATCTAATTAATCTTTGGACAGTCAATAATGCATGGAGTACAATGAAAGCAAGTGTATATCATTCAATGTACTTTATCTAGCGTCGTCAGTTCATCGCTATCTATTCATTTTAACGGTTTGTTCAGCCTATTCATTGAAATGAATTGACAGTGTCTCATCTCAGTTTGTCTAACAATGACGATGATTAATACTGAGAAACAAATGGTAAAATTATGAAGAAATTTTTAAAAAGTCGAGTTCTTCAAGTCGAACTCGACTCGACTCGGCTCGACGTAAGTCTGACTGGACTCGGCGTAGGTCTGACTGGACTCAACCCGACTCCCCACGGAAAAAAAATTCGAGTAAAACCGCGGTTCGCAGCGGTTTTTTTTAGGA